>WAAG01012810.1:0-33349 GCA_013390105.1 Tichodroma muraria | reverse complement strand
GGGCAGGAACGAACAGGGGCAGGAACGAGCAGGGGCAGGAATGGGCAGGGGCAGGAATGAGCAGGGGCAGGAATGGGCAGGGGCAGGAATGGGCAGGGGCAGGAATGAGCAGGGACAGGAATGAACAGGGACAGGAATGAGCAGGGGCAGGAATGAGCAGGGGCAGGAATGAGCAGGGGCAGGAATGACTACAGCCTTTTTCCCCCAACACCCCAGCAATGTCCCCAGTGCCACGAAGCTCAGGAGCAGCCCTGCAATAGCTCCAGCTCCAGAGAACAAAAAATCTCTGCAAATGAAATCCCCAGTCCTGGCCAGAACCCTCCTTTTGACCCCAATGAGCAAATTCTGCAGCTCGCTGTGCCCGGGGCAATCCCTGTGAGCTGCAAACTTCATCCAGGCAAACTCCAGCTCGGGCTCCAAAGGTGCCTGGGTACTATTTCCAAAATAATTACACTTAGCGCCTGTTACTTTTAGGGCACCGAGGAGAAACGTGTGTATGAACTTTCAGCAAAGCAGCATTTATGAAACGCTCTGCAGCTGGGATAAAATGTTGGGAACGCTTGGGACAGGTTTGCTTGCAGGGGAAGGAATCAGGAATCCTCCTTATCCTGGTCCCCTGCCGGAGCCCCGGGGGAGCCCCCCGAGGCTGCCCCGGGTTTCGGGGGCCCGGGATGCGGGAATGCCGCAGCGCTGCCCGGAGGAGCGGCCGCAGGAGCGCCGGTCTCCCGGGGACATCCAGCGGTGGCGCTGGGAAAGTCAGAGCCATCCCGGGTCCCCGGTCCTGCGGGGCTCTCGCTGCCGCACAGGGCCGGGGGAGCTCCCCTTGGGACACTTTGCTCTTCCGATGCGACAGGCAGAGTTCTGCAAACCGCAGCGCGGCTTGGATCAAAAATTAAAATATCACGGTGCAAAGCCCAGGAGCAGCTTTGAGAAGAGGCATCCGGGGGCTCTGAGCGCCCAGGAACGTCCCGTAGCCAGCGCAGGGACAGCCAAGTGAAAAGGGAGAGCAAAAGTGCCCAAATTCCGGGCTAGATTTACGTGTTTAATTTAATTCGTGCTGTTTGCATCACCCCATGGAGGCTTTTTGCCAGATGTTAGAGCTCCCCTTGAAGCTGCGCTCCTCCTCCACTGGTCCCTGCTCGGGCAGAGGTTCAGAGGTGACAATTTGGGCTCTCCCCGAGTCAGTGTGAGCCACACTCGAGGCCGGTGCCCGCAGTTCAAAGGCAGGAGCTGGCACACGACAGCCCCTCCTGACACACAGAGGGGTTTGAAATAAGCAAAGAGAAAAGGATGGGAAACCAGGGGAAGACGAGAAACCTACAGGTTCTCCACCCTCCTTCCCTGACTGTATGGATCTGCTCAAGCTCCTATTTCTAAATGGAAAAGTGTCGCCCTGATTTTTTCAAGTTTTCTAAAAGCCTTCTGTGTTTTCATTTTTCTCCAGAACTTTCTCACACACTTTGTGTAAATAACTTATTGTTTACATTCTTTTATGGAGGAGGAGAAAGCTGATGGACTGTTGGGTTGACCAGCGGCATTGGAAAGGTGGCACTGTCATCCTCCAATGCCACTGGCCCTTGGATTTTGTATATAAGGAGATGGAGTCAGAAATTAAAAGTCTTTTTTGTCTTGGAACGAGCTGTCGTCCGTGTTGTGCTGTTTGTGTCCTAGAGCGACAGAAAAGGTCAAAGTTAATTATTAATAATAATTTTTTATAAGGTAGAATTAAGAATTTTAGCCTGATATGAAGAAGCCCAAGCTCGAGCCCTGTCTTTCCTGTTCCTCAGCCCACAAATTCTATCCCTGGTACTGCAGCTGTGCAGCCTCAGCTCCCACAGCCTGGCAAACTCGGGCTGGACATTGCATTCCAAAGGAGCTTTGAGCCTCTTTCTTTTAGAACATTTGTGCAAATAAATGGGAATTAATTCAAGGATTTATCAATACCTTACTTGCCATTTTTGGGCTGAATCATTTAGAAAGTCCAGCTCCCTTCCTTCAGGAAAACCCAGTTTTCCCAGGCTTTGCTTTGCCTTTCTCCTTGAGCCAGGATGGGTGGAATGTTCTCAATGTTCTGTTACCCAGGTCAGCAGCTTTAATAATCCCTTTGATTCTGTGATTAAATGTCCTTCTTCAAGATTGCAGGTGCTTATGTTACTGTGGACAGGATATTTAAAAATTTTCTTCCTCACCCCTCAACTTTTGTTAACCTCTAGGAGAAGTTATGGAGGGGGAGAGAGACAGGATAGGTTTGAGCTTGTAGGAAATAACTTTTTCATTCAGACCTTTATTCTTAAGAGACTGGGAGGTTTTTTGTCATGAAGTGTTCTAAAATGCCAAACTCTCAAAACAGTGATTATATTTAATGAAAACCAGGCTACTGTGATCTGGGGCCTACCTCAATATCTAATAATTGGGTTAATTTTAAAACATTGGCTCAAAATAAACTTGTAGCTTCAAAGAGAAATGAGAAGTCGATGAGAAAGCTCTTGGAGCAGCATCACCACTGTAAACAGTGAGGTCCAAAATGGGCTGAATGCAAAAATCCACGTGGAATGGCACAAAATCATTTCTGAGGTCCTGAATTCACAGGGGACTTTAATTTGTTGGGTTTGGGTTGGTGATTTTTTTCAAAATTGTCTTCTAAATTGCAGAAAACTGATGAGTAATATTTAATCTTCATGTCTGGGGATGGGATTTAAAAGTGCCCTCTGGACTGTAACTAATTCAGTGTAACACAAGCACAGTCCAAGCAATGAAAATTCTGTCCTGACACTGCCAGACTGGCTGGGGGAGAGTTTAGGTGGAAACTGCACCTTCTGTGCTTTACAATGGACTGCTTTATTTCAGTTTTTAAACTCCTCTGTCCAGCACTTTGAAGACAAAGACTGTTAATTAAGTTCTAGGGGTTTGGGGAAAAAAAAAAAATAAACAGAACATAAAGAAGACTTCAAATTTACTTTATCAAAATGTTATGGAGTAAAATGCAATGTAATTAAAGTAATATGGCCTGAAGAATATTGTTAATGGTCAATGCCTTTCTTTATATAACTGCTGGGGCTTTCTTTTAGCAATTATTCTGATATTTTCTAGCTCATAATCATCTAGCTCAGGTAAGTCCTCTACTGGTGGGATGTGTGATATCTCTTTGTATTTTGGGTCCATGTAATAAGTTAAAAGGTTTTAAAATCCAAAGGAATTCGCTCATGCCACAGGTAGAGTTGTTCAAATGGGAGTTCTTTGTGTTTAATCTCTGAGAAGCTCCAAATTTCTCCACAAAGATGGACTGACTTCAAACAGACCTTGAGCAAAGCAGACAAACTGAAGTTCCCTCAGATAAATGTGGCCCATCTGGAATTTTGAGCAGTAATGGGCCCCAGAGGCTGGAAATGAAATTCCTCCCTCTGGAGAGGACAGTGTGTGCTGGAGCCTCATCCACTCCCAGCTGGAATGTTAAAGTGATCTGCTGGGGACTCTTGACTGATCTCAAACCAAACCAAACCCAGGCTGAGCTGTGTTAAATTCCCTCTGCAAACAGCAGCTTTCCCCTTTCCTTCCTGGAACAGCTATTTCCATGCAGATCCCTTGGATCCGTGAAAGCTGATGTTTTCTGGTTCCCCCCCGGGTCAGGTTTGATCCTGATGGGTTTTATCCTGTTCCTTTGGGCACAGCTGCTGTGCACTGAGCCAGGCTTTATTTTGGTGGAGGACTGAGCACTGCAGCTCCCACCCAGACCTTGTTCTGCCAACAGCTGCAGCACCTGGGTGCTGCTCCAGTGCTGACTGAACCTCTGCAGATCCCAGATCTGAGGCTCCTCAAATATGAGATTTCTATAAAGCACCACAAGCCATTAGAAAAGGAGCCTTTAAAACTTTTGGAGAACCTGGAATTGTTAAAGGCACCTGTCTAGACTCATGGGGGGTGCACAGGGGTCAGCTCAGCCTTTGTCTCCACCCCTCTAGAGTCAAAGAACTTTAATCTGGCCAGGTGGAAATATTCCTGACTCGTCAGTTTAGCTTTGCTGGGGACAAACTAGAGAGTGGTTAGCCCTAATCTACTGAGAAAAGCTGCCATGATCACCTCAGAGGAGCTTTCTATCAGTGTGATGTGGAGTTACATCTGATCCGAGGTACCAAAAGCCAGCTGGGTTCACTGTGCTACCCAGGCTGTTAAACAAATCCCTGGACAGCCTTTCATCTCCAAATAAGCAATTATATTGCACATCATCTGTCCCTGAGGAGCAGCCAAAGGGTTTGGGTATGGCAAAGGCGCTGCTGCCCCAGAGCTTCTGTGCTGTGGGGCTGACACTCCTCTGACAGCTTTGGGCCAAGGCATCCCCCCGGGGTGAAGGCACACGGGCACACCTGACACGCCAGATGCTAAACTCACAAATATTCTGTTCTGCACAGTTTAAGTGAGCACTGATTACTTTGTCACCTCTCAGTATTTGTCTCTTTATTTTTTAAAAATAATCTGGATCATTGTTTTTAATTTGCCTTCCAGGGGAAATTTTGCTTTCCAGCCTTATTGTGACCCATTGCCTAATTGGGATGTCAGGCTTGTCATTGCTTCATGCTGCACCTTCACAGGCCTTGATACAATCTCATTCCAAACAGTTCAGGGAATCAGTGTTTTCAGGTTAAGTTCACAAAGATTCTTATTTCTGAACTCTCCTGGAGAAGAGCAGAAGTACATTTACAAATGCACACAAACCACTCCACAAAATATTTTTTGCTGCCTGGTAGTTCATGAAAAATTCTAACTTGGCTGTGACAATTCCAATTATATCATTAGCTATCAAAAAATGAAAAACAAGATTATCCACTGCATCTTTCAGTATTGAGTACCTTGAGAAGTGTTTGTAAGGTGTTTTGTCAATAGTTTGTTCTGATATTGTAGTAATTACATTCTTCCAACAAAGCAGGCATGAAAATAAGAATTCTCTCCTTTCATCACAGTCCCTCAGACTCCACCAATGCCTTTTGGTGACAGCAGAGGATGATTGCCTGTGCTTAAACCCTCCGGGGCTCTGAACAAATTTCATGAAAACTTGGAGCTGTTGAAGATTTTCTGTCTGAAATTGGCCTCCTGTAATTTAAAAAGTAACAAGACTAAGGGTAGCTTAAAACCATGTCGAGGAGAACGACAAGGTCTCCTGTAGAGGAATTGAATTGTATTTGGAGGATTTGAGGTGAAGATGCCTTGTCTCTTCCAGGTGAATATTCCAGATGTGGCAGCACAACTGGCTAGGCAGCACAGCTTTCAGTGATTAACGCTTTATCCTTTGGCACCTCGGCTGCACTTCTGCGTCTCTGACTTCCCCATTTAAATGCAAACACCCTCAGTGAAAAGGCAGTGCCAGGGCAGTGCCGTAACTTTAGCAGGAGTTCCCGTTGTGATGCCTCTTAATCAGGGCAACTCCTGCACAAAGGTGACTGACAAGGCAGCTCCTTCATCCCCTGGTGATATCAAAATAGGTCACTCCATAATTCCAGAATGTTTCCGAGCACCAGGTTCAACAATGTCTCTGTGAATGAGATAATTCAGTCAGTTCTGCAGCTTCCCTAGTTCAAGATAAATGTGTTCCTTTATCTGCAGGTTTTTCACTATTACTCTTCTTAATGATCTGAATTACTTCTCCAGTTTTAAAGATGTACATTTTAAGTGACCTGGCAGATTTCACATCCTCCCACTTCATCCTTTGGATCATTTTTGCCTGATTCAGCCAGGTGCAAAGCAGTGATTCTCTACTGGGTACAGGCTCTGCACTTTGTTCTATCCACAGAGAAAGAATGAGGAGATAGAAGGGAGTTGTTTCTGGCTAACGCATTTAAATTCCTTTTACATTAGCTATTTGTGTGTTCATCAAACATTTATTCAAAGTGATCAGGAGAAACCATTTCCTTATCCCTGGAATCACCACAAGCAGAGTTAAATCTTAGAGGAACAAGCTGCTGCTGCCACTGAATCACTCCCTAGCTGCTGGTACTCAAGCCCTCCCAGAGGCAAACTAAAGCAATTCCCAGATGCTCCCAGATTCCAGCTTCTGAATGAACAACATTCCAAGATGTAGTTTATTTTCCATGGTTAGGATGAGGCTCTGATGTAGTAGAGATTTTAGCAATGCACTGAGTTCATGCTGGGCTCCAAAACCTCTCTGGGGTGCTCTGCTGGTCACTAAACTGATAAACCAGGGTGACTTTATCATCTCTGGATTCCACTGCAGGAGTTTGGGATTCAAGTCTCACAGGGGCAAGGAGGAAACCAATCTTCTCAAGTGCAGACACAGAAAGGTTGAAGGAGATCCTAAAGCAGAAGACACAGGGGTTATTTCATCCAAAACAGAGATTTCAATCATTTCAATTTGGCCCCACTAATTACTCCAGTAAAAAGGTTTGTTTTGAAATACAGGATGAAAGGATGTCCCATGAAAATAAGAGGCTTTATAGATAACACTGACCAAAAAGATGTGACAGAGCTGCTTGAACATTAACATCATTCACAAATTACTTTTGAGGCTTGGAAATAATATTTGTTTTCTATTGGGGTGTAAGAAACTCTGTGACTATAAGTGTGTTAACCTTCTTACTGCTCCAAATGCAGTCTCCCAAAAGGGACAACTCTCCCTCAAGTGAGGGGAAACGTGGGTTTAGATATTTATCCATGGAACGAACTGCATCAGTGTAAACTTAGAGGAGGTGGGAGAGGATGGACACTGCAGAGCTGGAGGTGGAAGAAGATGGACACTGCAGAGCTGGAGGTGGGACAGGATGGACACTGCAGAGCTGGAGGTGGGAGAGGATGGACACTGCAGAGCTGGAGGTGGGAGAGGATGGACACTGCAGAACTGGAGATGGGAGAGGATGGACACTGCAGAACTGGAGGTGGGAGAGGATGGACACTGCAGAACTGGAGGTGGGAGAGGATGGACACTGCAGAGCTGGAGGTGGGACAGAATGGACACTGCAGAGCTGGAGGTGGGACAGGATGGACACTGCAGAGCTGGAGGTGGGAGAGGATGGGCCCTGAAGAGCTGGAGATGGGAGAGGATGGACACTGCAGAGCTGGAGATGGGAGAGGATGGACACTGCAGAGCTGGAGGTGGGACAGGATGGACACAGGCTCCTCTGGCTGACCATCCAAGAAGGGAACTGCTCCACCCACTACAGCACTGCTGCCTTTTGCTAACAACAACCTCCAGAGACCCAGGACGCCAAAATTAGGCAGAGCAGCTCAGCCGACCCTGGGAGATATCATCAGTGTGCAGCAGGCAGCTCTATATTTAGCTCCAGTTAACGTCACTTGTCACACATGGGGATGCACTTTACCTCCATGGTGTGTTTGAGAGGCAGATAAGCTTTGCCTCCACACCCCTCATTTTGTATTTGTGAATAGTTCTCTGAGCTCAGCTGCATTCCTCATTCAGCAGCAGAGGAATGAATGGTTGAGAACTTCAAGCTGGAGAGTGAAGGAAGACTTTACAAAAAGCCAGCAGCCCCTTATTTCTTCCTCCCTCACCCAGGAGCCCGAACTCCCCTTGGCAGCTGTTTGGCCAGGGACTCATTTCCCTGGAGCAGGGCAGATGCAGGCCAGCGTGACTAAGTCAAAAGCACAGATTGTGTTTAGCCTGTGTAAAATAAGCCAGTGGTCTTGAGGTAAGGCCTTCACACCCCAGGAACACCTCAGGCAGGTCCTCTGGCCCAGGAGAGGCTGGCTGCGAGTCCTTTAATCCCAGTGCTGCATTTCTTACTTAAACAGAAATGATAAACAAGTGATGCTCATTCCCAGTAACCTCCTCTCCTAACCTGGCTTGCCAGGTCTGTGCTTGCTGCAGTGCCCACTCTGAGGAATCACTTGGTTCAAATCTTTTGGTTCAGAGCTTTCCTGGAGGTCCTTCAATCAGAGAAGTCCTGCCTGAGCAGTCCCTGTTCCCCCCTGAAACCAGCACCAAACTACCTGGGGCTGAGCATTGTGGCACAGTAAAATGGATGAGTTTGTACCCAGGCAATATCCAGGCACCAGGCTGCCAATTGCTCAAAAGGAAAGGTTTATTTTTTAATGTGGAAAAAGATGTTGGCATTCTGCAGCAATTAAAGGGGAAGTGGAGACACATGAGAGAGGGAGTCAGATCAGCAGGCACAAATTTGACAGTGGCAAGGTTGTTAAATGAGATGTGAGAACTGAGGATGGGAAAGAGGGAGAAATGGCAGAATTTAACAGAATTTACTCAGACACTCTCAGGAAGCAGATAAAAAAGTCATGCAAATGCTCAATCCCCTCACCTATAAAGGGATCCAATGTAGGTGTTTGTGTTTACTCTTCCACTGAGAGGACCAAGCCCTGTTCCAAACCTCTGGAATCTCTGTTCTTTTAAGGGGATTTACTGGCTGGGCCAATGGCTTAGGATTTAGTGCTTTGGGAATTCTGTTCTTTGTTGTATTCCTGTCCTTGCTCTGAAGTTTCTAAATGAAGGTCACTAACACAGATCTTACTCTGGAGAAATACAAAAGTTATTTTCTCTAGAAAGGAAAGCAAACACTGCAAATAACTCCACCTACAACATATCTGGCAGTTGCTATTGTCAGCCTTAACAAATGTTTCTCCAAAAGACATTATGTAGATATCATTATGTATAGAGATGCATAAATTAGTGACCAAAATTAGCTCAAGTAGCTGATAGAGAAAAATATTTCTTGCAGGCAGGGTCAGCATTTGACTGGGCCGAGTTCCAACTAAACTTAAGCAATTCATTTAATAGAGATAAGAAAACAGTGGGAAACAAACCAGCTGAGAGCATCAGTTGTGTGGCACAGACACATTCAGCAATGTTTTTGTCCTGCATTTCCCACTGTGGATCTGCTGTTTCTCACACTGTCCCATGTCCCTCTGCCAGGTGCATTCAGCTCAGGGAAGCAGGCAGAGACAAACTTGACTTGACTGAACTGTTAGGCCCTGTAAGAAAAACTTCTCCAGACCTCAGCTGCCTCAGATGCACCCAGTGTTCCAGGCATAAGTTTTGCAGTGCTGCTGGTTTTCAGCTAAACACAAAGATGAAATTTGGGGGTTGTTTTTAGAATGGGCTGAAGGTACTGAAATAAAACACCTTCTTGTTGTCTCAAAGTTGTGAATTTGAGAGTTGTGGCTCTCTGGGACCTCTTCAGAATTCGGTGTTTAAGGTGTGGTTCAGGCTGTGGGTGAGTTCTGAACTCTGCAATGCCCAACCAATTTAGTGACTGGAATTTCTACAGCCAGACTTTGAAGAGGAGACAGAAAATCAAGTGTTTTGAACGCAGGGACTTGTCACTCTCAGTCGCTGGGGTCCCTCATGTACCAAAGCCAAACACTGAGCACAGGTGAGTGGCTGCTTTCTGTGCTGTGCACAAAGAGCAGCTCTGTCCTTAGGATGGTCAAGAAAAATGTGAAATGAGGAATATAAAAAGGAGGAACACAGTGTCTCAAATCTAGGATGCTGCTCATCCCTGCAGCAGCACAGCTACAGATTGCAGAAAGCACAAGCCGTTGGCCAAGATGGCTTAGAGCTGGCAAACTCCGTGGAAGCAGAAGTTCAGAAGGAATATGACTCAGGTTCTGCAGAGAAAAGAATGAAAGGAAGATTATGTGGAACAAAACAATGCTGGGAATGTGGAGTGGATGATCAGCATGAAGGGGAACACAAGAGTCATCTGAACAACACACATTCAGGACAAACAAAGAACCAAAAAATGGTAAAAATATCAGAAGCGTCTCTCCACTGCAATTTAATTTCTTCACTGTTTGGTGGGGGGGGTTCAACCCAAAACTCGAGTGAGGGAATGCTGCTCGCTGTGTGCTGGTGTCAGGCTGCCCACGGGCTGCAGACACAAAGTCTAAAATCTCTGATTGGAATGTGCTGTCTCCCTCCACCAACAGGTGCTGCCAGAGTGAAGCAAGCCAGAAGCTGGATAATGAAGAATAATGTAATTTTCAAAATCCGTAACTTATTTTCTCCCTCTCCTTAATATCGAGCTAAAATAGAGCCAATTTCTTCAAAATGTGCTCTGATGTATTGTCACGTTCCCAGAAGTTAGTTGGTTTTGTGGTTTTGCTTTTTTTGGATGTTTTTTATTTGGGTAGTTTGTGGGGTGTTATTTTGTTTTGTTTGAAGGATTTTTTTGTTTGTTCTGGATTTTTTGGTTGTTGGTTGTTGGGTTTCCTTTTTTTACCAAGGAGCTATAAAGAAGTTCCTTCCATGGAGATATTGGAATTTCTTCCAAAGTCATTCTCCTGTCACAGAATTCAACATTCACAACCCACAGTTACATCACACAGATCCACTGTGAACATGACTCCAAATAAATGCTTTATGAGGGTACCTCTGTGTACCCCTGCTGAAAACAGATTTTGCTGGTCAGACTTCTCTGCTCAGCTGAGTTACTCAGCCATGTGTAAGTGGTACCAGCAGAGGGTTACCTGATTTAAATCCAGGTATTCTGATATCTCCTAATCTCAATCCTGAGGAGCTGTGAGTCAAGTGGGTTTGCACCACTTGTAGCATTTGCAGATTGCCTGGAAAGTGTGAGGGAATGCAGCCATTCCTGGAGAGTTTGTGGACTCAAGAAGACTCAATCCCTGCTGGGACTTTACTTTTGTTTCCTAAACACCTTAATTTCCTTTCAGAGGAATCAAAATTTACTAAGTATTGCTGTCTGAACCAAGCTTTTCCACCGAGCAGTCTTCTGGGCAGAGGAGCACTGAGTTTGTGGCTCATCCATCTGCATCCTGGAGGAACAACCAGAGGAAAATGACACCTCCTGTAAGCCCCAGCTTCATCCAGAGGCTCTCCTGTGTCCCCAGCTGCAAAGATCCTGGGCACCTCTGCAGGAGTGGAAACAATCCAGGTATGAACATTCCCACTGTGCTCCTCCACGGATGCCATGCTCTGGGCATGTCCCTGTGGTCTGAAGTGACACACACCCACTGCCGTGTCCCTCTGGCCACAGAATTCCTCCTGGGAGCCTCTCAGCAGCTTGGCTGCCACGTCAGGTCAGCTCCAGTGGCAGAAAGGAGCTGTAGCACAGCCAGAGCCTCCCCAGCGGCTCCTCTCAGAGCACCTTCCCAGGACTGTAATGAAGAGCTTTGTGCGTGTGGTCAGTGGCTGTGGGAGTCAGGAACTCACTTCCAAAGCTACCCAGGGGAGAAGAAAGGCAACTCCCTTGGGAAAGCCCCCAAAATGGAGTCTGGGCCTTGTCAGACTGTGTGAAGCACAAAGGGTGAGTTCCTCCAGCACAACGCTCCTGGCAATTCCCATTTCCCATCTCCCAGAGCTTCTCTAAGTGCTGCTCTGCTGCTGTGACATCTGACTGAAGCAGCAGAGTCATGAGTGACACAGGTCCTTACAGCCCCTGACGTGGACATCGCCATTATGTAATCTGTGTGCCAGCCCAAGTTTATTTTTACAAGCATTTCTGTGCCCTCCATAAGCACTTGGCAATTACTGTGACACGTGCTCCATGATCTGGGGACATGGGATTGAGAAGGACGTCACCGGTTCACAGAGTGCAGCCTCCTGCATGTAATCCTGTTAACAAGTTAATCAAGCTTTAATTTGGGACTAGGTACAGAGCCTGCCTGTGCTGCTCCTGCTGGATTCCTTTCTGGAGCCCGTTTCTGAGTTAACAGGAGAGGTGTGGAGGTGAGGGGATGGACACAGAGGATGCTCTGCACGGGAAACAGGCAGGGAAACACTGCTGCCCCCAGGAAAACTGCCCAAATGGGAAAAGCCCTGCAGGCCTTGTTCCCTGATCCTCTGTGTCTGAGCAGGTCTCCCCCCTGAGGAGATAAAGTGTGTCTGGAACTGAGGAGAAAGATTCCAAGAGCCCCTCAGCACAGCCCATGCTGCTCTCCCTGCAGAGCTGGGGAGAGCAGAGGGTTTTGGGGGATGGCATCGGGGCTCTGGTGGGTCACAGTGCCAAAAGGAACAGACACCGAGCAGCGACTTCATGGCTTTTCTTTGTTCTTCTCTCCACACTCAGAACTGATCAAAACAATTTTCCTTCAAAATTTGATTTTTATGGATTATATTTCACTTTGTATCAATTTAATTAGATGCTTAAAAATTTTAAAATATTAATTTTTAATCATTTCAAGTCTGAAAATTATGGGGCTTTTTTACTCTTATGTTTATTTTTACTTTTTTTTCTATCAACAGGACTGGTGCTAAGAATAACAGATGTAAAGTGGGAAGGTGTTTCAGTATGCAAGAAGAAGGCATTTTGCTCTAGAAAAAGAGAAAATATTCATCCAAATATGCAGCAGGCTTTGCTTGATCATTGTTTCTTTGCTAGAGATCAGCTCAATTTTAGTGTTATTCAAAAAGCAAAATTAAAAAATACCCAGCCAGAATTTCAGCTTTAGTTGTGTGTTTATAAAATCTCCAGGTAAACTCATTTTGTAGTTGAAATCTGTGTTCAGGGATAGTCCTTTGTGCTGTTTGATTCCTCCTCACCTGACCCCCAGGACAGCCTGGTGTAGGCAAGCATCAGTTCAAGGTTTGCAGTCAGTGATTCCTCCTGGTGACAGAATTTTGGGGTCAGTGTTTGTTCATGTTCACCCAGCCCAGACCCCAGGAAGAACCAGACTCTGCCAAATACCGGGAATCTTCTGCTTTGCTTTGAGACCGGAATTTGTTTTTCTAGAAACCAAAGGTATTTCATGACCACACTTAGAAAGAAGATAATGCAGCTGTGCTCCCTTGCTATAATAAAACTCTTTCTCATGTAGATGAACATTAATCTCATCCCATACAAATTTAGGAATTATTATCTCTGGAAACACAATCTTTTAATCCAAAGGAAGGTTAGGAATAAGCATTTCTAGGATTGGTACCAGTATTTCCCAAGGTTTGTAGCGCTGGCAGTGAGGGAGCTCACTGCACTCAGTGACCATGTGGGAATAAGTTTTCCTCGAGAGATGGAATATAGGTGAATAAAAACCTGGGCCAGGATTTTCCATGACGCTGAGATAACAAGCTGCACTCACAAATGAAGTCCCCCTGTGTCCTCACTGACCTGAGGAGCTCAGGGACCCAGCAGTCCATCCCATTCCGAGGGGACGCTGCTGCTGTTGGATTTCCTGTTGAAAAGGCTGAGTATCCTTAACCTTCAACAAATAATTGCTTTCTGCTTGATTTTCTTTGGTGATATAAGGGGATTTGATTTGAAAGCTCTGAAGGCCTGAGCTCTGCCCTGGGCTGGCACTTTCTGTGGACCCCCTCATGCTGGTGATGTCCTTCCCATCCAGCTCTTAGGTGTTGCTTCTGTTCTAACTGTACTGCTGTCTGAGAAGAGACACTCAATTATGTTCTCTCCCTTTTTCCCCTCCCACTTTTTGGCTGCACTATCTATTAGACTGAGAACTCTTTGGCAGGAGGAATGAGAGTTACCATCTGCCTGTGCAGTGAGGAGCACTCTTAGATGCAAAAAAAAGAGAAATGCTTGTGATAGCTCATCAAAAGATCAATTAATGTAAAGGAAGAAAACACTGAAGTCAGGAATTCCCAATTTGTCCCAGCTTTGAATTCCACTTTTATCAGACAAATACTATCAAAAACTCCTCGGAATTACTGGGGACCCTTCTTGAAGCTGCCAAATGTTTGAGCTGCAACTGCAAATCTGGTAAAGCTCTCTGTGGAAAGGCTGAGCACTGAGAGAAGCTGGTTCCTCTGTGCAAAGGCTGGGGGAGACACAACGGTACAATTGAGAAATCCCTTAAATCTTTGTAGCCAATTACCTCAGGAATTACATGGTGAATGTTTAGCAGAACTTCTACCCCCTACAACAAAAGCTACAAACGCTTCTCAGCACTCTACAGCAAGCTTAAGCCATAACATTTGCAACTCCAAAGCCACAAATCACAGCTGTAAAGGTTGCAGTTACTCAAGAGCACTGGATAAAATATTAAAAGCTATAATCTATAATACACGCTGGCTCTCCTGCTGTCTGCCAGTGAGAGGGTGTCACCGAGCACTTCTGCACACCCCTGGTACAGAATGAGACACCTGACTCCCCTGCAAGTGCTGCAGACAATCAGTTTTCTTCATTTTTGCATGTCCCAAACTGCCAAGTCCTTGGAACAAAGGATGATGATAATAACAGGTCAACTCTTCTTTTCTGTGCTCAGTCCAGGGAGCCGTCACAACATGGTTTGTGCAATATTCCTTAACAACTTGCAGTGAGACAGTCAAAGATGTTTTTGAAATAATGATGGGCAGTTGCTCAAAGGTAAATCTCTAAGTTCTGATAAAATAGCAGTGCCCTTCAGCTAAGTCCATATAGGTGAAAGGAGGAAGAGAAGGAACAGCAACATCTCATCCCTTCCCTTTCACAAAAGCCTCAGCCAGCTTAGCACTGATCCCATGTAGCTGTGTACCCAGGCAAGGAGATCCTGGGGACTCAGAACTGGAGTCCTTAAATTCTAAAAGAGGCAATCAGCTTTTCTGTGCCCAAATTTCTACTCCTTGAAGAATGGGAATGAAACGAAATTGATGAGGGACGTGGGGATGGGAAAAGCTGATTTGCTGTGAAGAGTGACAAACAACTACTCAGTACATTAAAAAAAGGCTGGATTTATGGACTTACTCTCTAGGCAAGTGTCTGAAAACTGCTCCTGCAAGTCAAATATCTCACCACAGGTTCTCCTTTGAAAGTGAACATACTCCCTGTACACAGGGTTATGGAGACATGGTTGGTGAATAAGGACCAAGCAGTCCCAAACCACAAGAACCTGCTGCATCCATTAACTCATCAGGACAGCTCCAGGTATCCCTATTTCCTAGCAGAGGAGGATCTAATAGGATGAGCCTTACAGTGGCATGGTATTATCCAGCACAAACTTCCAGATGTGAGGAAAGTACTGCTGCCATTTCTCTCTCTGTGATGATCAGCAGGATCCCTGCTGGCTTCTCTCAACCCTTAAGGACGAGACTGGGAGACCATGGGGGAAGGAGGCCCAAAAACCTGCCCAGGACTGGCAATTCCACCTAGGAAGCAACAGAGGTGACACTGCAGAGGGACCTGATCTGATTCAATGCCTGGGGGTCTGGAGCAATTTTATTCTCCATTGAATTGGCACTGCTGTGGGATTCTGCTGTGAAATGTTCCACTCTGGGGCTAAAGGCAGCCCCTGTCCAGCACTGCTGCTTGTGTCCCTGGGCATTCCTCAGTGGGGGAATCCACCCCTCAGAGACACCACTCGGGGACAGAGCAGGAGAGGAGCCTCCAGCCCATCCTCCCCCTCTGCTGTGAGAAGGTGGCTGTGAAGAGAGGAGCACTCACAGCCTGCAGCAGGTGGAGCAGTGCCTGGCTGATCCCAGCATCCCGAGAAAACGAGGGGGTGGATGGGGAGGTGACTCAGCTCAGAGGAACAAGTAGCTCAGCTGGAGTTGAAATCCTACTGAGCCCGGAGCAGTCTCATTATGGCTTTTAAAGGACCTTTTCCATGATGTGAAAATACACCCTTAGAAAATGCTTGGGCCAGTGTTTGTTACAGGCAACACCAGCCTTCAGCCCCATTTCTTGGGCTTTGCTGGCTCCCCTTTTCATCCCAGCCCTCCTGACCGCTGCTGTGATCTCCAGCCCTCGTTATTCACTCGGAAAATGTCATGGCTCAAAGGCATAGCAAGCCTTCCTCTCCCCTGGGCAGGTACCAGTGTCCCTGTCACCTCCACCAAGGAATGATGAGCCTGTTCCCTCCCCTCACCCGGATCTGGGCCTGCTCCCAACAGCACTTCATGGGAGCTGCAACAACAACCTGGGGCTCAGACTGACACTTCAAACTTCTCGGAACTACCTAATTGTGAGGAGAGTGACCCAAAAAACACCCCCCGCACAAACACAGCGTGACAGGAAATGTAATAGCAAATGATTTTTTTGCCAGAGCAGCAGAACTATTTTGAGCACTTGCTCTGGTCTCCAGCAACCTTGACAAACCTTTTAAGGATTACCAAGCTCTGAAACAGGTTTATTTTCTGAATACTGTGATGGAAGAAGTGATGTGAAAGAGCCACTCTGCTCCTGTTACTTTCCTTACAGTATCACCAGAAGGGAGCAAAACCATCTCCCATCTCCTCTATGATACAGCAAATGTGCAAGGAAAGCAGTTCTGTTCTCTCTTCCTCCTCCTGTTGGGCTCCTCTAATCAAACAGAATGGAATGGAAAAGATTTTTCCTAAAGGCCATTAGAGTTTGCTAATTATCGTGAAATGAGGATCAGTTCAAAATAATGTGCCTTTTTAAATTTGCTAATATTTACACCATTTGTGAGAAAAAAAAATAAAAAGGAGTGGAAGAATAAGAAAACAACAGTCTGCAAATGTTTCGTTTTCTCTCTCCTATTCCCTAAAGCAGCATTGGTATCAGCTGAAATTAGAAAGGAATGTATTGAAATAGTTCTGGCCCTCCCAATGTGTTTCTGAGCTGTTGCATAGTGCAGGTGAGTTTGGGTGGAGATAGCCCAGAGAGGACAACACTCACAGCTTTTGAATGACCTCTCCTTGTCAGAGACCTGTCAGTCTTTTCTGCAGCTGAATTCCAGTCTGCCTGCAAACAGAGAAGCTCAGGGAAGCCATTTCCAGAGCTGTGCACTCCAGTTGTGTCTCAAAGCTATGCAATATCTTGATTTGACAAAGATACCAGCCAGTTCCTGGTTGTGCAGAGCACCTTTCTCCTCACACTTGGACACAACATTGTTTTAGGATTTCAGAAGACAAAATCATGGCCAAAGAAGTGCATGAAGCAGCTCAGGCTGATTATTCTCAGACAAAGACGTAACAGTTCTAAAATTCACTTGACGAGCTCAAAGACCTTCTTGCAAAACAGTGTTTGCTTTAACCTTCAGTTGATGGATCTGGAAATAGCAGGAAGAAATACCCTGTTCTATTGACATTAACAAACCCACAGTTCATTCTTGACTTCCTCATTTAAACACGTCATGGCTTCACTGCTGGTTTCATAATTACCTTCAAAGCATTTAGTGTTAACCACAGATTCACAGAGTACATGGGGTTCAAAGATCCTACACCTCTTACAGTATCCTCTGGTCTAGCACTTCTGGTCTAACACATTCCTCTCCTTTACATTCTCCTATTTACAGGATAATTTATGAAGAAATCCTCTCCCTCTGCTGATTCACCAGATCTCTAAACAGACCTGCAGCTCTGTGCCTCAGTCTCTCTTCCCTGATCCATGAAGCCTGCAGGACACGAGAAGCTTCAGGGATCCTCTCCCATCTGGAATCTCATTTTAAAGCCAACCCTTCATTTGCCATTTTTCTTGGAAAATCTACATCACAAACGTGGTTCTTTCTATTTCGGGTGACATCCCAATAGAAGAAATATTTTATTAACCAGCCTCCAGCAGGTCCTGTAAATACTGAAATCACTGAGGCTGCATCATCTGGCAAGAACAACCTTCTGGATGGGGTTTGGATCAAACCAGCCACTGCAGCCAGCCCAGAGTCCCTGTTGTCTCATAGCAACAGGATCATTTGCTGAGGAAGCATCACTGATCACCAGCTGGAGCACTTTTTGTTGTGGCTTATTCATGAGGCAAAGTCAGATGCATCCGTGGCTCTTAAATATCACTGGGACATGCCTTGAAACCCAATTTCATCCCCTGTGGCTGATGCTCACAACTCAGCAGCTACAAACAGGAGAAGGGTGCAGCTCTCTTCTTGTTTCCAACAGCAATATTAGAAATATATTCAGGAATATTCATTACACTGGGCCACAAGGAGAAGCTGCAGCTCTTCATTGGACTTTCTCGGAGCTGCCTGATCCTATCAGAGCTTCTTTACTGCTCCCTTCCCAACAATTTCTGGAGCAAGGAAGATCTCACCATACTGGATTTGTGTTGTGCTCTGTCTAACAAGCAAAACCAAGTTTTTCCTTTAACAACTACTTAGATCTAAAAGTAACAAAAACTCCCAAGGAAACAAAAAAGGGTAATCACAAGCACAGTCAGGCTTACAGAGCTATTTCTCTATCAGACTGTTTGTTTGGTTTTGTGGTGAATTTTTTGTAGTATTTAAGCCCAGATTTTACTAAATGAAACTTCTTGAATGAGACAGGAAAAAATCTGAGTTGTAGCAACCTTTTGAAACATTTCTACATGTGAGATTTGTTCACAAGATGAGGTTTGCAATTACAAACCATAACCCAAAGAGACACAAGTGGCAATATTTTCATCATAAACTCCAGAGAAACAAGGCAAGAACCCCCCAAATGTGTGATTTAGTGAGATCCACGGAGCTGTGGTGAGATGTATTTGTGTGCAGCTTGCAAGGGAAGGATGTTTTCATCTCAGGCTACAGGAATGACATGAGCATAACATAGCTGTGCTAATGGAAAAGCAACTAATATATCAAATGTGATGTTTTGCCTCTGATTTGATGAGCCTGAAAATATTTGACAATGAAGGAATTTCTTTGGTTTAATTAAAACCTGAACAATCTGTCCCTGTAACACTACACCCAATATTTTGTGACTCTAAACAACCAAACAAGAGCTAAACCTCGGCTGAGATTTCCAGTCGCTTTAAATGTTAGAATTGTTGCTGTATTATGCAAAGTGATAGCACTTTGATAAAAAAGATCCCACTTTGAACATATTTAAGGAATAGCTCTGCTGAGGAAGAGGCTGCTATTTCCCCTTGTTGATTTACAGAGTAAAACTGTGGTTCAGCAGATGGCTCATTAAATTTTTGCGCCGTGACTGTAGTAGGAGAAGGAAAAAAGGAACAAAAAAGAACAAAACCAAAGCTCCTCACCACGACCACAGGAATAAGATGCACTGGATGGTTGCTGTGTAATAAGAACTTTTAGCTTTTAATCATGAACTGATCAGCAGGCAATATCTAAACCTACTTTACAAGTGAATTCTCCTCATATTTACAAGCCAGTCCTTATTTCAAGTGGCTTTGTTTGTGGGTAAGACATCTCTTTAGAGGAAAGACTGAAAATTCCATCTAGCATTTCCTGCTGTAATTTCTTTTCCTTAAAAGCCTTTAAAAGGGAAGATTCCTGTTTATGATCTGTACACCTTCTGCTAAAATCTGAGTTCCAAGTTTGGACATCTCAGCAACAATCTTTATTGCCATCTATTCCATGGCCTGCCCTTCCTGTTTTCCAAAAACAAAATTCTGTATTTATTTTGAAAATGGGATATCCTGTTGGAAGGCTTTGAGAAAAAAAAGAACATACTGAGCTTGGGATCTCAAGGATTCCTTCCGGTGCCTTAAGAGAAATAAAGAAATGGTTCTAGTCAAGAAAAGGAAATATGGCAGGAAAAAACACTCAGGAGTTACAGTCAGAACAATCCTAGAGAAATAAATAGTACAGAAATAATTAGAATTACAGAAATGGTTCTTTTTCCATGTACACCCACAGTCCCTTTCAGGAACTGCAAGGAGAGGGGACATGACAGGACATTGGGAAGGGATGTCCACACAGCAGACACACACACAAAGAGTTACTGCCATTGAAGCAACCAACATTATTAGAGAATTCTATGAACTGGAGCTTCTAATAATATATTTAATTAAATGTAGTATCCTACGCTCAGCAAACATTCAAATAAACCTTGTTAACCATGACTCTTCATTCTCAGAATGTCCAAACTCCATCTAATTATGCCAAGTGAGTTCTAATTACTTCCTAGAAGTATCTATGCTGATAATCATCTACCCCCAGACTATCTCATGCTCAGTTGAGCAGCCATAGAAGTCCCAGTGTAGCAGATTAGATTTGAGCAGAAATATTTATCCCACTGCTAGAAGTACAAAGATAGAAAATATCTGCTAAATACTTTGATCTTCTTGAATATCAGGCACTGTAAAAAGTATGAAATACCATTATACAGCTGTAAAAGTGGAAACAAGGATTGTTATGCAAAACGAATGCAATGATGCATTTATTCAAGCATACTGTCTTCCAAATAATCAGAATTTAAACTCAGATACTTTAAAGAGAACTTCAGTAAACCACACTGCGCAATCCTGGAAAACTACACCGACAATGTAGCTTGAAGCCCAAGGATTGAGATTCTTTAAACACCGTATTGCCCGTGACTCATGCAATTACCACATCTTTATCCAGCTCCCCCTGAGCTCTTTGTTCACAATAATACCTTGCAGCAGTGAATTGCACACGTTTGTTCTGGGCTAAAAACAACTGCCCCTCCTACTCAGCACCTTGGCAAGAACAGCAGGCAGAGGAGCATCTCTGCCTTTTCCCTTTTGGAAAACATTTGCCCCTGGATCTGAGTACCTTCACTCGGATTCTGAGGAACAGATAGCACAGTGAGCTCCCATCGAAGGGGCACTCGCAGCTCTTGTCACTTCCCAGGTAAACAGATTAAATGCCCACACATCGTTATTTTAAGCCCCACTCTTGCTGCAGCATTGCAGGTGCTGTGCACTTCAAGGTGCACAGCCACAAACCTCCCACAAAGAGACTTCAGAGCTTCTCTCAGGGTGATGTTAGAAGTTTTGCTTTTAGCACCAAACTCAAATGTTTCCAGCTCATGAGTTTTTATAGCAGGATTTGCAGAAATACATTCAGCTAACCAGTACAAGTGAACCCAAAGTATTTGATTTATTTTTAATAATCTCATCTGGTTCATAATGAATTTTTAACAATGGCAATTGCAAGCCTACTACTTAGAGTAGCTTCCCTCAGAAGGGCACAGCCAACATAAATAGCTGATAGGCTCTTTTTGAGTTCACCGAGAAATTTTTGAACCCTAGAAACCACTCAGAAAGCCATACGCAAGCTTAATGCTCACAAATCCATATTTCAGCTGCTGAGCATGAACTTGTGTCCTTAACAGGATGTTGGAAGAGACACAGTCCAGTTCTCTCATTGACTTGAGCTCCTCTGTTTGTAAACCATGCTGAAGAACAGGATTTTGCCATTGTAGCCCCGAACAGCTTAAGATTCGTTGCCATAAATTCAAGATTAAATAACGTGGCAACAGCAAAACAGAACTTGAGCGTGCTAAAACCTGGCTCTAGGTTCCCTCAGCTGCTGTCCTGTATCTTCAGCATTTCTGAAATAGAAATTTTGGGGTCCACTAGCGTTAACAATATGAATTAAGCATTTGAATTTTAGCTTGCAGACTTATGTGCTGAATGCTAACCTTTTACTTAAGAAACCTCAGCCATGGTACAAAGGGCATAGGAAAATTCAAATTGCTGTAAGCTTCTTGCATAAAGAACAATACCAGGAGAAGACCAAGAGATGCAAGAAACCCAGATAAAGGGACCCCTCCGGCTCCAAACTCATCCAGACGACAGTACTCAGATAAGCACCAAGGGACCAAAGCGCATGTGCAACTGAGAGAAGTTCAGAAGTTCAGTCATGAGGAAGAGCACGATCTTCAGCCTCAGAGACCACCGAGAGACCCCCGGGAGACCCCCGGGAGACCGCTGATGTGAACCACGCCTGCCCAGGAGGGCAAAGACCGAATTACCATGGGAGGCGAGGACAGGCGGGGCCGGGGGGTGGATATGCATGGAAAGGTTGAGCAATGCATTGCATATGGAACACTTCAGTAAATAAAGATGGGGCTCAAACCAGAGTCCTGTACACAAGTTTTCACGAGAGCTATCTCGCTTGTGCGAGGGCGCCAGCAATACATACCCACTTCATAACTCTATCGAGTTGTGGAGTCTATTTTTTCCACGTATCGCTTCATTTCTTCTCTCACCAAACAGCCGCACACTCAGAAGTTTGTGCTGAGAGGCATTATCAGGAGCAGGGAGCAGTGAGTTGGCTATGGGGTGCTGGGAGATGCCCCCTGAGCCCGTGTCAGACAACACAGAACCAAATACTCCCAATGCAAGTCTCCCTTTGCAGCTCCCATTTTTCTCCACGTCATTTATTTCTTTGGCTGTTACTCAAGCAGTCACTTCTGTCCTTGTTTATGGCCTATTTTATCCCTGCAAACTCCAAATTCCTGCACCACTCTGAGGAGAATATCAGTGGCAACAGAGCTTGGGGAGTTGACACTTATCTGGACACTTCAAATAAAACCATAAAATTCAGGTTTTTTAAACAAGAGTATTAAGTTTAATTTCCAGGGACATAAACCATTACTTGTTGGTTGGGGGGGTTGTTTTTGTTTTGGGGGTTTTGAGGTTTTCTGTTCGTTTCTTTTGGGTTTGGGGGTTTTGGAGGGTTTGAGTTTTTTGGGGTTTTTTTGAGGTGGGAAATTGGTGGGGCAGTGCAGAAAGCTGGATGCAGGGATTCAGAGAGGGGATATTTTCTGTGCTAATGCTCTTTCACACGGAGTTGGGAGCCGGGATTTAATCAATGTCGGTATTAAACGGAGCTGTGAAACTTGCTGCAGGCAGCGCTACATTGATCCCTTTTTAGCTTGGTCAATCACTAAGTACAAATCCGAATGGCAGCTCGCAGGTACTCCATCAGATCATTGGATCGATGGATTCAAAGTGCCACCTAGTGGGAATTGTCACTTCGGAGAGGCCAGTGCGGTGACTTCCGTTCAGGAGCGACTACACAGCTGTAGGAAATGTACCTGTGGCTCCCTCACCTGAGCTGAGACACTCTCGTATCCAGGGATATTTTCCATACTAAAGGGGGGAGGGGTGGAATGTCTTGGTTTGAATGACAGGTGTCTGCTAAGGAAGGCAGGAGCCTCCCTTGGAATGGAGAATGTAAACCCCCTCCCTCTGAATTATTATAATTTTGAAATTTAAGGGGGCTCTCAGGCAAAGATATGGGGATAGGAATAACAGTTCTTTATTAGGAGAATTAAAATAACAATGCAGTAATACAAACAACAAAACCAGTGACAGAGTCAGAATACAACCTGACACCCTGTGGGTCGGGCTGTTGGTAGCAGTCCAATTCAATGGTGGCTGCAGTCCTCCTGGAGTGGCAGATGTGGTTCTGTTGGAGTGGTGATCCTGTAGGAAGGGTGGAGTTTTCTCTGAAGATCCTGTGGTGGTGTAGATGGGCCTGGTCTTCCTCTGGGAATCCAGTGGAGAAAAGGTTGCTTGGTGTCCCAAATCTCAGATTTTTATCCAGGTAGGAAACGCTTGGCTCCTCCCCCCAGATGGAGCATCTCCCAATGGGATGATGTGGTTTTATCAGTCATTAAGTGAGAATCAATGGCCCATTAGCAGAAGATATCCCTCTGGATGAGGATGGGTTGTGGAAGAGATGAAGAAAACTGCCCCAGCTGGTTTTTAACAACTGGCCCATTGACAGAGGATCACCCCACTCCCCAGCCCGGTTTTCAGCAGATGGCGATAGAACACACAGCTGCTGGGGACATCTTGCACTGAAACCCAAGACAGGGAGGAAACACACTCCGAAAAGAAAAAAAAAAAAAAAAATTCTTGATGATAGTTAAGAATTCAATGAAAATAATCCACATACAGTCTGTGCTCAGCAGCCAAGTGCCCAAATCCAGAATGTGATCCTAGAGCCAGGTGTTCACAGAGCTTTCAAAACCATCACCTAAGGTAAAGGGTTTCCCCAGACAGGATGTAGCAGCCCTAATATTAAAATATAACACAATTTCCTTCTAAATTTCAAGGAGCTGCAGACAGGGGGGTTTCCAGCAGCAGGGAAGCGTTAACCACACACACAAACACTAAATCCCACGGAATTGAGTGCTGGATCCCATTCTGCTGAACTCAGCTGCTCACTGAGCTGACAGCAGGAGTCCCGCTCAGCCTGGGGCTGTGGGCAGGCGCTGGAACCTCGTGCCGTGCACCAGGTGAGGAGCGCCCAAAGGCAGCTCTTCGGGGCTCGCCTTTTCCCCAGTCCCCGTGGGCAGCACAGGCGGGCGGGGCAGCAGGCACTGAACGCAGGCTCTGATCTGTTTGCGCTTCTGGGAAGGTTATGGAGCACTGAATCACCGCGTTAAGGCTGCCACAGCGTCAATCCCGCTGCAGCAGGGCCTTACACAGCCCAAGGAGATCCAGCAAGGTGTTAAAATTCAAAGCGCAGAGAACAGTGAGGAGAGGAGATTTTTTTCTTCAGAACTAGGAGTATTCTCAGAGTTCTTGTGAGACAGCTCTTTACTGTATCTATCCTGAAAAGGCTGCACTCATGCCAGCATGTGTTAGCTGGAAGTTGGGGGCATTATTTTAAGAGCTTATACACTGATTAACAAAGAAAATACTTTTGAAGCACAGCTACTCTTTAGAGAACACAAGATTAAAATGTCACAGTCCTGCTCTTGGCTCCTCACTGCCATCACCTCCTGAGACGGTTCCCTGGTGTGCAGTGGATGTGACATTCCAGCCCTGTGGCTGATGCCACCGTTGGATGGCAGGAGTGTCCCAGCCCTGCCTGCTCACACCCCAGCTCTGTCACCATTCAGCACTCCCATTCTGTATTGCAACACCTTTCAGACCTCTTTAGCCCAGAAAATTCCTCGTAAAAGTTAATTTTTAAAAGCCTGGCACGTTCCACAATAGTCCACTTCAGGTTTCAAAGGAGAGATGTTACCATTAATCAAACAGCAGAGGAAAAATCCCTGCAACATACCCAGAATTCCAAGCCAGGATCCTTCAGGAGCTTTGCTGCTTCCTGCAGGGGCACATGTGACAGACACGAGTCCTGTTCCAAACAGGACTCAGCCGGCTGAGCACTCTGAAATCTGAATAAGGTCACTGTCCCTGCCAGCCCGGACAGGTCTCCCTGCCATGCAGGCAGCTGACCACCAGCTGTCCCCATTGCTTCACCGGAGTCAGAGATCAGGCTTGGAACGGGAACACGCCTCCAAAAATGGGTGCTGATATTCTTTGGAGACCAAAAAGACAAATAAAAGCTCAGAAAAATAAAGCAGAGCTACTGGAGCTCTGACAGTCCCTAGATAAGAAGATGGGATGTGTAGGAGAAGGTCTGCATCCCAGGACAGGGATGTGGTTAAAAGGAGACAGATCAGCTTGGAAACACAAGGATGGGACCTTAGCAGACCCATGGCTTTGTGACATGACACAGGAAAGCTCTGGAGACTCGATCCTGTAGAAGAGGAATAATCAAAGTGGACTGGAGGATCCCAGTGCTGCTGCTTGGTCTCTGCCCACATCACCATCAACTGATAAAACCTCCTTCAGAGATGTTTTCCCATCCAGGATCTCTGGTGGACACCACTTCCCAGCTTCAGAAGATGGAAACTACTCAAATTTAGAACTAGAAAAATGCATCTCAGAGAGGCCCAAGGGTGCAGGTGTTTTAGGATCACCTCAACAGAGTTTTTTCCCTCTTGAGAACTCAGGGTGATTTCTCATTTCCATTCACTTCACATTTGAGAACTTTTGAAAATATTTAGTTTTAAATTAACTATATTAATATGGGATTATTCACATAGCTCCAGCACTTACAGTCCAGTGACTGTGATTTAACTAATAGGTAAGACTGAAATGATATAAATTATAAAAGCTTGGACTAACCAAAGCTAAAGTACAGCTTGCTGGAGCCAGCCCAACTTAGGGTACTCAGGAATCCAAAGGAAGCAGTTTCCTGCTTTGTGGGCACAGCATGTGGCCAGAGGAGCAAAGCATCGTCAGTTCATCCCAGATTGTAAAGCCCTTTCTTTAGGCAGTATGGAAGAGGAAAAATCTACTTCCATGTCATTCTATCTTTGTATTATTGAAAGCATCAAGAGGTATTTCATGTGATTTTTCTACTACACAGGAATAATCACCATTTTACTGCTTTCAGTAGCTCTATGAGAAAAATTAAACCATTGTGAAATGCAGATCAAAATGTTCCTCATGGAACAATGCTGCAGTGGAAGAGAATGATTCCATGACTGGAGCCCGGTGTATCCAACATTCCTGAACACTGAACAGCCCTTCTGCAGAGCTCTGTGTTGGGGTACATCAGGTAGATAAAGCCTGGTAGGAAAAGTTTCCTCGAATGGACATAATTAGAATATTTTGCAGACAGCTGGAGGGCTCCAGGAAAGGAGCAAATGCTGCTTCTTCCCCTGGCTGATTTATTGCTACACCTGCACTCAGGAGAGGCACTGAAATGCCTACAAGGATGAAGCTTCAACAGTTTTGAAGAGGAAGAAAGGAAATGAAATTAACTTACAACAAAAAGATGTAGAGAATCTTTCTATATAACTATTTCAACACTCAAGAGCTACTGAGCAACCACATTGCTCTAAATCTGAGAAGGGAGAAAAACCCTCGAGTTAACAAATAGGAAAATCCCACTATATTAAAATCACACTTTAACTGCAGACAGGCTTTCCAGAGACACCTGATTCTAAATTAGACAACTGTGATTTATTTTTCTGCTGCAGCAGAATGAAGCAGTTCAGATCCATGACTTCCCTGGATTTGAGAAGTCCTTCCCAGCAGCTCTGCTGGGTAATTTTGAGTGGCCAGCTGTCACAGATGTGCAAATTGCAAGCAAGCTCACATATGCAAGCAGCAGAAACAGCTTCTGGCAACTTCCCGCCACCTAATGATTTTTAAAATACCTTTCAGCAATTACACCAGCAAAGCATCAGCCCCAAAAGCAAGCAAACAAGCAAAAGAGCACAAATTCTACCCAAGCGCACAGCAGGAAAATCAGAAATACTCCGAGCAGGTAGCTGTGCTTCTGAAACGATCAGTCAAAAAAGCTTTTTCCACAATTCCAGCCCCAAGGCACGTTGTGAATGCAGCCTAAGGTCACCGTTCTCTCACTAAAGGAAACACTAAAGGCATTGCCAGGTGTGCAAAGTGATTCCTTCCTCCCGAGAACCTGGAAGTTTAAATGGTGTTAAAGTGCAAAAGACTCAGAGAAAAAATACACGTCTGAACAAAGAAAAAACTCATTATGCTTTGCACCTGCTTAAGGAAAAACTCCTTTTAACAAGTCGGATCGTTAATAAAGGTGCAATTAAGTATCACATCATTAAAGGAACAGGAATGAAAACAGGGTGAGCTCCCATTAAGAAACAATGCTAAGGTATCTATCTCGTTTAAAAAAGAAATCCACACTCTCTCTCCTTGCTCATGATTACAGATGATCTCGCAGGGATTTGCTACTCACAAACATAAGATTGCTCCTGAAAGTTAGGGAACTGCTTTCCTGAGCTGAAAAGCTATAATTTGTTCCCATATTTCCGAGAAAAGGTGTTACTTACTGTGAAGAAGCACAGCAATGAGAACAAAAAAAACCTTCAGGGAAAACTATCACTCATTTCAATATCACAACCAAGACATAAGCACAGGGAAAGTGACAAATTCTGCATTCTCTCAATAACAGATTCCCTTTCTGTGAACGTTGGAGGTTAGAATAGAGGAACTTCAATCACTGTGGCAAGCAGCCAGCTCATGAATAGCTTGCTAACATCAACAAGACTATTCGTATGAACAAATGCTCAAAATGACTATGAGACTCCTTGTATATCCTTTGTAATGGTAAAATCACCGGGATTACTGTGGTTTCTAAGTGCTCTCCCACACAGATGAAGAGCTGAAGTCAAGAAGAGTGCTCATGTGAGGAGCTCTGTAAGAGCTGCAGTTAAACACTGAACTGCTCCTTTGGTTTTAGTTTTTAAAAAAACAGAGCACATTGGAGCAGAACTTCTACTGGACTAGCAGACACCAGGCTCTGAGTAACTCTGACCGAGTGCTTGAAGTGAGATCCTGACATGCACTGCTCAGGAAAAATACAACTTCCACTGCCTGACCAGTTATGGTTAACAACCTTCTCAGCTCTGCCCGAAGGCCAGGAGATTTCAAACCACATTCTCAAAGTAAAGAACGGGGCTGGCAAAACATAAAGATCTGTGAGAAAGGAAGCACTGGAGCTAGCAGCAAGGTGGGGTTGCCTGCATGGGCAGCCCTTCATTTGAATGCAAATGTAATTTTGGGGCAGGCAGTTATCTGTGACATCAGACAGGACCTTAGTAAACTGTTACCACCAGCACCTGGTAAAACCATTGTTAATCATGTGTAGTAAAGGGACATCAGGGCTAGCAGGAGTCATTTATAGAGCCAGGCTGGGCTAGAAAAGAGAGAAAGAAAGAGGAGGGGAAGGGAGATCAAACAAACCCTGCGAGGAGCAGGATGTCCCAGCAAGACAAAGGCAGGCTGTGAGCATCATGTACGTGAGCTATCTGCTGGATAAAGACACCAGCATGTATCCGGGATCCGCAAGGTGCACCAGCAACACCCTGCCCGTGCAAAACTTCGTGTCTGCTCCAGCCTACTCCGACTACATGGGATACCACCCCGTGCCAGCCCTGGACACCCACGGGCAGCCGGCGCCGGCCTGGGGCTCCCACTACGGCCCCCAGCGCGAGGACTGGAGCGCCTACGGCCCAGGCCCTTCCAGCGCCGTGCCCGCTGCCCACATCAACGCCTCGTCCCCCGGCCAGGGCTCCTACGGCTCTGCTGATTACAGCTCCCTGCACCCCGCTGCTGCCGCGGGGTTACCTCCCGTAGACACAATTAATGCCCAGCAAATCTCTCCCAACAGCCAAAGGCACAGCTCCTACGAGTGGATGAGGAAAACGGTGCAATCCACTTCCACAGGTAGGAGGGCGCGGAGGTTTTGTGCTGAGAAGAGATTTTTACTTGTTGTTGTGTCGTTACGGGGGTTTCCCAGGTTCCCTGTTCAGAGGGAAGGATTCAGATTTATAAGGAAAGATCCTGATTGCTCTGAAGGATTCCCTTCCTAGCAGAGTTAAATATTGGTTCAATTACTGGATGCCGGGTCTGATCAGTTGATTATTCCTTATGTATCTTGCTTGACCTTTAATCCTGTGGGAAATGAAAAGCAAAGTTCTTTCACTCCTCACTTCAGATAGGTTTTTAAAGTTTGTGATATCCAATAGCTGCTTTTAATAGGAGTCCTATAGATTGGGATGAAACAGAAAGTATTGTATTTACTACCACCTATTCTTTGCCTACTTTCCTCAAGTTTCGGAGTACCTAGGAAAAGTTCAAGTAAAATATGCACAGCAGGGGGTTGGCAGTAAGGCTTTCTACCACAAACAACCCCTCCAAACCTCAGAACACTGAAATGAGATCTGCAAGATCAATGAGCCAATGCTTTAAAAACAGGTACGATAAGGAAAGGCTTGCTTCACTTTGTAGCAGCAGCTCTCAGAATATGCAGGAATACAAAGATCCATGGTAACACAGCCTGGTAATGCAGCCACAGATCAGGCTCTGCTGCATGACAGTCAAGGAGTACAGAATAATTCTTCAACTGTATTTAAGCAGCAAAAATAAGCCATGAAGCTTGAGGGAAGGGTTCTGTTTGATTGGGAGGATGGACAAGAGAAAAAATATAAATATTGAGCGGCCCTAAAACAAAAATCTGTACCCTGTATATGAAAAAAAAAAAAAACATTAAACAAGAAAGGGGAGAAGAAAAAGAGACAGAGGGAAAACTGCCTGTAAAGAGCAGTGGCACA
Organism: Tichodroma muraria; assembly: GCA_013390105.1. Lineage (NCBI taxonomy): Eukaryota > Metazoa > Chordata > Aves > Passeriformes > Sittidae > Tichodroma > Tichodroma muraria. The sequence continues at coordinate 3,915 of WAAG01012810.1, read as the reverse complement.
ATCTGCTGTACGAAAGTATTTGATCCTCTGAGGTGCTGAGCAGCTTTGACATGCACTGAGATCAGTAGAAATTCGGGATGCTCAATTCCTCCCCTGAAGAGATGCTCCCAGTATTTCAGTGTTGCATCCCAGGAAGGTTTCCTTCTCTTTCCCTCCCTCCCTCCACATGTGCCTGTAAATAAAAGTCTTCAAAGCAGGGACTGAACCAATCTCTGGAGGAAAAGCAATTACTTAAAACAGACATTAGAGAATTGAAAGCAACTGCATAGAAAAGTTGTCTGTATTAAAATAATGCATCTAATTTGTATGGGCAGAGTCCTCCTCACTCCTGCTGAACACACTTCAGTTCATGGAGGGTCCACAGAATTCAGCAGAACAATCAGAACAGGCTGTTGCTCTGCGTGAATAAGAACTTGGGGGGATAAAAAAGTTTGTACTTTTAAAGTTGTATTTGTTCTTCACTGAATATTATCCAAGAAAAAACAAAAGAGGGCCTGTTTTGAAAAAACTTGCAGCTTTTGAGGAGTGCTTACAAGGGCAACAAAATTGCTCACTAATTGTGGGATTTAGAGATGGCAGAGCCCTTGCTCAAAAAACCACTGCTCCTCAACCCTTCCTTACCTGCTTTGTGCTCCTGTGCATTCCAGTCACAGCAAAGGAGCAAGGCCTGATTTGTTCTGTGCTGTCCCTTTGATAGTGGGACACTGGGATAGATTGATTCAGCACACACAAGTACAGAGAGATATAGATACATAATATAAAATATCACATTCTAATTGCTGCTCAAGAAGCACTTAGAGATTTCTAATTTTCCACATTCCAAGCCTGAAAAGGTCAGAGCATTCACAGGAGAGCTGGGAGTGTCTCCTTTCTGGAGTGGTCTAACAAGACATTGAGCATATCTGTGTCCGGATCTGGAGAAATCAGCATGCCATAGGAACAGACCCTCCCAAATGCACATGGGCCAGTGGAGAGTTACATTTAAAAGCTACTGAGTGCTGCTTTAGGGAAAAATCCAGAGAAGGAACTCTCCTGCTGCTTCTTTCTCTCTCATTTATATTAGTTTCTCTGCTAGGCCAGGCAGGTTCAGTGCCAGCAGACCTGCTTCACTGGAGTTGGTTCCTTTCTCTTCCTTCACTCCTTATACTCTGTCTTTTTCTGTTTAAAAGCAAGGGCACTATTGTCCTTCATGGTTTCCCAAAAAATCCAGTAATTTTAAAATATTTTCCCTTGCAGCAGTGTCAGCAATAGGGAAGCACCTGAGTGAGTTTGGTCCTGTACATGCAGGCGTTGCAGTGATTTCAGGTGTGTGACCAGGCTCACTGCAAATGTTGTTTGCTGGATCATGATCAAACCCCTCATCATTTTCTTAGATGGAATCCAATTCTTTTCACATCCTTAAAGCTGTCTCTGTTCACTGAGCCTTATCCTTCTGTCTCTCTACAAAACTTTGGGGAATTTCAGTAAAGGTTTGGTGTTGCAGGAATGAAGGAATCACATCATTTATTATCTTTCCTTACTCCCTGTGAGTAGATACAAACCACAATGATGAAAAAAAACAAGGCTCAGACTTAGCTGGGGTGATCACAACAGAAATCATTTAGACAAATTAATTTTGTTATTCATTCATTACGAAATGTTCCTGTAATCTTATCCCTTTAAGACTGGGAGAGATTCTTGCCAAAGGTTCACTCACTTTGAGTAGTCTGGCTTGGAGCAGCTACAGAAACAAGGCCCCAAAGCTGGGGCATCTCCATCTCCAGAGATTTCATGGTTATCTCCTCTTACTGGTGCTTTGTGGCTTCATGTCCTGACAGATGACAAATAAAACACTTTATTGCAATTTCTACCACTGCCTCCTGCCCTCCGGGTCTTGTGATACCGTTATCTACACAACTAACCTGACACAAAGGAAGCAATTATTTCAAGTTTTACTCTGTAACTTTAAAAACAACATCAATGCAGAACCATGTGTTCAACTGATGTAAAGTGAAATTTGTGAGGTTACCTGAAACCCCTGGAAGATCTCATTATTTAATGTGAGATTATCATCCTGATTTAATACTACTGGAGTGCATTTCCTGCAGAAAAGTCCTGCTGAGGCTCTCATGCATCCTTCTGTCTCTGACTGAAGGATGGCTGAGCGTCTGTCCCTGCCTTGGCACGACAGGATTGGGGGTTGATCCTCAATGCAGAGCACGTAGGATCCAGAGCCCTGTCTCTGCACTCCTCGGGGTGTTGAGGATACAGGCAAAAGCCAATGTGTTTTGACTCAGAACACTTGAAGGAGGAAGCACTGAGTACTCAGGATTTTCAGCCACAAACACTGAGAGAAAAGACTCAACTCTAACCCTTACACTGCTGCTGTCTCCTCAGCTTCCCCTTGGAGAGGGTGAGCACAGCCAGGACAAGGAGCAGCTGTAACACAGAACAGAACAAAGCCACGGCTAGAAAAGTGAGGTGGTAATTCCACACACACGAGACATAATTACAGGCAAATTCTTTGATGGAAAGTAGAATAAAACCACTTTAGAAGAAGCGACAAATCTCGTCCTGTTGATTTCAGGATTTTTATGGAGCTGTGTCATCACACACAGGAGTAGACTTGACTTTATGACTGTGTGAGAAAACAACACACACCTGTGGTAAAAGTGTGCCCAAAACACTGGGTTTGAGCAGTGAACTCCCAGGAGAATTTGCTCACAAAGCTGAAAGTGCACCTTAAGATCTGCACTTATGTTACCATAAAACAGGGTGGGACAAGTTGTGAAACAGGTGAACTGATTCAGAGGAGAGATTTTTCCTGTAGATGACAACTCTCCTATCATTCTTCTTCAATAAAAATTTCCTCTGCAGACATAAAGACAGTTTGCTGCTGCTGAGGACAGGAGAACTGAGAGCATCATGACTAAAGGNGATGAAAATGAATAGGAAAGTTTACATTAGCAAAGGGAAGAACAGAATTTAATCAATGAGCTTTGTTCCAGAATAGCAGAACATATTCAAAACTGACAACAGAAGGGAAAATTCGAGTCTGTTGAAAGGTTTCAATTCCATGATTCTATTCTGGTTTTTTCAGCATGAACAATCTGAGCATGTATAAAAGAACAGAAGAGCAAGATGCAGCAGGAAATACAAACTCAGAATTTCACCCAGTGTCATGCACCTTTAGCACCTAACTTTGCAGAAATGCACAGGACCTGGACACCTACTTATCACACCAAGGCTTCTGGCTGGAATATTATACAGGATTGGATCTATGTCACATTTTCTAATACAGGTGGCTGGTGGGGATTTTTTAATTTAGCTTTACAGAACATCATGTACAACACAATGTTTGTCTTCAGAACTTATTTAAAATTATTTTTGCTTCACAGTTTCAATTAAGTCAGTGAAATTACTGACTTAAGTCAGGGAGAATTTGCCCCTTTTCCTACACATTTAAAGTGTATATAAAGTGTATATTTTATACACTATGCATAAGTAGTTATAGTCCTAAATGAAACTCTGAGGCCTGATATCTGACAGTCTATGTCTTTATAAACTCAAAAATTCACATCAGTTTTTTAATACTAAAGTAACAGAGAGATGCAGGTGGGAACTGAACATATCCTCAGGCCAGAAGCTGTTTCCCATTTCTAGGAATGATTTAAGGTTACATCCAGTCACCAAGGACAGATATAACTTCCTCTGAAACACTTCTAAACCCTGGAATCCAGGTTGCAATGCTTTGTCAGCAATCCCACAGTAATCCCACACTATCCTATCCTATCCTAGGATATCTTCAGGCAGCTTCTGGATTTTACGAAAGATGCTGCTTTCAGTGCCTGCAAGTTTCCTGAAAAGTTAAGAGAGGAGGCTCTGAAAGAGGGCCCAGGGCTGGCTCTAATGCTAATTTATTTTGCTTTGTAAACT
>WAAG01012804.1:1714-11828 GCA_013390105.1 Tichodroma muraria | reverse complement strand
CATGGCATGGATTTGGGATATTGCTAAGATAGGTGCATGGACCAGCCTGCTAAAACTATTCTTGTGTACTGCAGGTCAGATGCCTTTAATGTCCCATCAGTTCATAGTTCATTTGTGGCTCTCTCTTCATTTCCTCTTTCTCTCTCATACAGCACCTTTTTATTTCCTATTAGTTGTGTATTAGCTGCAATGCAGTTGTATTAATAGCATTTTTCCACAATGAATNCAACTGACTGTTTTGCATAAAAAACATTTATTTGCAAAAATTCAGGAAATTTTGCTTGCTTTACTTCACAGTCAGGATAGTGGCATAGAAAATTAATCCCTTTTTAATCTCCCCTTTGTTTTCCCTTGTTCCAAGGCAATTTTTCCAGACTAGTGCAAAGCTTTGAGTGCTCCTGTTTTTCTTTTTAAAACAGAGGGCTCTGAATGGCTCTGAATTGCCATTGCCTGGCACTGCAGGTATGGTCAGAGTGGTTGCATCTCTTTCTCATTCACTGGGCTCAAGAATACATCTCCTTAAGGCTACTCAAGGCAAGCTCACAGTTTGCTGAGGGTGAGATGTACCCCAGCGAATGTCACCTTTTTTATTAGAGTTTAGTAGAATTGAATGAAGCTGAGTAGATCCATATAAAAAGTTTCTGCAGAAATAAACAGGGCAGATCAGGGGTTAAGAGCACTTTTCCCACATGATTTATATATTTTAAGATTAGGTCTGGTATTTTGCAAAATGCTGTTTGAAGTTGTTAATTAGGTTTGCCTGAACAGACCAAAACAGACACAGCTAATTGGCTGAGATTATAGCTATAAGATTGCAACCTCTCACAGTGAAATCTCTCAATGTATGTTCTTGTTTAGGTCTGCTCTTCTGTGGTTTCTTCGGAAGAGGCAGATAAAGACTGCACAGTATCACTGAGATAGTAAGGAATACTTTGGGGAGTATCTCAAATCCGGTGTTAATATCAAATCCCTATCTCAAATCTGCTGTTAATAGGAAGTTTCTTTACTGAATACCTGTCTTCATTCTACTTATATTTTTGACAGGAGGAGCACTACCAGGTGACTTTTCAACTTTTTATGAATGAAGCACAATAGGAAGCCTTTTTACAGCATCAATGCATCAATAATTACAAAATAATTTAATCAAGTCTCCAAGTTCATGCAGTTACTGGCAAACCTGATTCATTTTATGAATAATTTTACTTGGATCTTAGTGAGAAAAATGTTCTTATTAACAGTATGAGCAACAAATTTCCAGACAAAAACATGGAGGAGGGAGAGTATGTATAGACACAGTCTGGGGGGGGATGTGACTTCATCGCACTTCACACGATAAGAGGGTTCACTTCAGGAGCTGGTAACGGGACGGAGACTTGAAAGGCCAGGCTACAGGAAATGGGGATGGTGAGTCAGGAAATGGCAGCCTTCCCTCCGAGTCATCCTTGAACCACTGCCCTGGTGTGCTCAGAGTGGGATTTGATTAGTAGAGATACTGTTCCTTCACAAGAGATTTCAAACTTGGGTCATGACCATTTGATGTTGTCAAGTGTTACGTGCAGTTTCTCCTTAAGAGCATGGATTTTTAGCTCCCGCATTTGCTCTGATCCCTAGTGTGGGTGGCTGCCTGTGCTCTGTAGCTGTCCCTCTCTGCAGTGGCAGATATTCCATCCTCCTGCCTGGCCTGGCTCTGTGTCCTGGTGCTGTGAGACCTGTTATGCACTCACCTTGCTTCTTGTCAAAGTCACTGCACGGCTAGTAACCCAGAGCTGTCTTGCACGGCTGCTAAATAGCTGTATTTTCCTGTTAAACACACATCACTCTGTAACACTCGACTGGCTTACCAGAAGCAGAAGAGCTATCTGTTAGGGGGCCAATGGCAGTATTTGGTGGTTGCAGGGGTGCTCACTAGAAGGGTATGTGGGGTGAATTCCTTTGTTAATGTCTGTTAAGTATCTAAAGAGGGGGGGCAAGAAGACGGAGCCAGGCTCTTCTCGGTGGTGCCAAGCAGTAGAACAAGAGGTAATGGGCAGAAACTGAGGCACAAGAAGTTCCATCTGAATGTGACGAAGAACTTCTTTATTGCGCAGCGANGGGCGCAGTGCACTGCGCCGCGCCGCGCCGCCCCCCGCCGTTTGGCGGAGGAGGCACCGTGTCCAGATTCACTCGCAGAACNAGATATTCCAGAACCATCTGGATGTAACTCTGTGCCATGTGTTCTGGGAAGACACAGAGTCTTCTCTCTGTTCTGTGTTCAGGGAGTTTGGACCAGGTCTGGTCCCTTCCAAGCNAAGGTTGGAAGGGGCCTCTGGAGGGCATCCAGTCCTAACCCCGCTGCCAAGGCCGAGAGCAGGTGACATAGGAAGGCGTCCAGTTGGGTTTTGAGTGTCTCCAGAGAGGGAGACTCCATGACCTCCCTGGGCAGCCTGTTGCAGTGCTCTGCCACCCTAAATGTAAAGCAGTTCACAGAATCACAGAATATGCTGAGTTGGAAGGGACCCACGAGGACCATCGAGGCCAACCCCTGTCCGTGCACAGCACCATTCCCAAAAGTTACACCATGTGCCTAAAAGAGTTGTCCGNGGAGGCCGAGCCCGCCGGTCAGATCGCAGCTGCGAAGAGGCCTCAGCTGGAACGCGCGCCGTGCTCGCACCTCTTAACTCGCCGCCCTTAACTGACAGGACGGCGTTACGCTTTGTACCGAGTTACGGCCCAGAGGAGCCTGACGGCAGCCGGGGCTGGCGGGAGACCCCCGAGCGAAACGCGCCGCCGGGGCGGAAAGGCGCCACCTGCTCCCGCCCCCCGNACTCTGTCAGGCTGGTACTGTGACTACTTCCCTGAGGAGGCTGTTCCTATGCCCAAACACTCTGTTGCGGTTTATGGTCATTGTTCCTCATCCTGTCACTGCATGCCACCAAAAAGAGTCTGTCACCATGCTCCTTGCATCTGCCTTTGAGATATTTATATCCATTAATGAGATCCCCTCTCAAGAAATCAATCAACCTTCTTTGGACTGAACAGACCAGCTCCCACAGTCTCTCTTCATAAGAGAGATGCTTCAGACTCCTCATCATCTTGGTGAAATGGTTCTACTGGGCTACAGGCAGGTTGGGGGTGGCTGCTAGTGAGGCTGGGTGAAGCCGCTAAATTCAAGCACTCAGGACCCTGGCACTGGCCAGGATTCATCAGGCTTTATCAGGGAGAGCAGACTCACCAGCACTGGGGTTATCCTATGGTGGCAGAGGGATAGGTGCCAATAACCAAAACCCAAGCGCTCTGTTCATTACAGGTGATGATTTCAAATGATTTTTCTTCAAGACAAAAAAAAACCCCAAACCAAACAGCAAGTAACTTGGATGTTGAATTTCAGTAGCAATTGACTGTGTTGCCCTTTTGAACCTTGTGTGTTTTGGTTTTCCCTCATTGAGCATTCTCCTTAAAAGAACTAATACATTGACTGCATGGTTTTTGGGAGCAAAGCTGTCTGAAGAACACAGTCCTGTGCTTTAACAGCCGGCTGACTGTGTGCATTCATTGGGGAAAAAGTTGAGAGCAGTTAGACCACGCTTCCAGACTGGCTCTCAAGGAGGCCAAGGCCACTGAGATTTTGGGATTATTCATATTTCAAAGCCAGTTTGAAATACAAAATTGATTAGAGGCTAAAGGAATGTAAACAATTGTCACATGTAGTTGTTGGGAATTTTTTGTGAGAGAGGTTTGTATTACTTAAAAATTGCTTACCATTGCTAATTTAGCATCTGCGTGGAATGCTGTATTGTCTGGACTGCTGTATTTGCAATCAGAGCAGATAGCAGAAGCACTTCCTGCACAGCTTCTTGGCTGCGACCTGGACTGACCCCATGAACAGCCAGTCAGGGTGAGCAGTATTGGACTGGGATGCTTTCTTCCGTTACTGCTGGTGTGTTAAACCTAGCAGAACTGCTTGGCTACTCTGCTGAGCTTGCCACGTAGTTCCAGCTATACTGTAAACATCTGTCTGCCAACTGACTGAAGCCACTGTGTTCATTTTGTGTGGGCTACTGAACAGCTGTCAGATGGGAATGACTTGAGTTATCCCATGTCTTAACCAATGTTCTAGATTCAGGAGGTTCTGAATGCCTTTATCCTTGCCTGACTTACCTGTTTTTTGACTAGATCATTCTGAGCTATATGTTTTCAGTCCCTTAGTAGGCCTTTAAATAATCCCCAAGAATGTGCTGGATATCATCCTCCTATAGAGCTCAAGTAGATTAGACAGGAGCATGAATTCATTTGATCTCTATGGATCCACTCAGTTCTTCTATGCAGAGTCCAATCTCTTAGAGACTTTGTGATATGGGTTTTGACAGGATGCATTATGCTGTTCAAGGTTACGTCTGAAAACCATAAAAGTAAGAAAAGGGGATTTTCAGGACAGCAGTACAAGCAACTGTAGTGGCAAGTGAGCTGAGATCTGTGAGAATTTTATTCTGTCAGCATGGCCATGTGTGTTGCTTTCAAGGTGACAGTAGGGTGTGACTGAGAATACCTGTGCAATGGAATATACTATTGACTTGGAAGTGTTTGGTTTGGAAAAAGAGTGCTTTTCATAAATGTTAGTATGCATTTATCACTCGCCAGGCCTTCTGAAGTTAAATGAGAATTTCAAAACACTTGATCCTGCAAATCAGACTGTCCATGTGTGTGAAGGAGCCTAGGAAAATTCATTCTGAAGTCAGAGAAACAGCCTCGTTGAAGAGATCCTCATACAGATGGTTAGGCTTCAGGACATGAAATTTGGGATTTATTTGGCTGAATACCCCAGAAGGCATTGTTAACTTCTCTGTGACTCGTCCAGGCTGTCTGAACTTCTCAGCTGAAGAAAGGAAGCAATGAGCAGGTTAAAATATGACAGAGCTTCCTGTCTTGCCTTGAACAGAAGTAGTTTAGAAAGACTTTTCTTCTGTTCTACTGATCCAAGTTGAGTTCAGTGACTGGGCAAAAACAGGAGAGCAAATGCTGGTTATGGGATGCCATTCTTGCCAACACTTTTCAGCCTCTAAGGAGGGCTTATTTTGGCAGAATGTTAAGCAGTGCTTTTTGGGCTGCTTTTTTTTTGGGGAGGCTGATGGGAAAGATGCTCCTCCCCATGCATTGAACCATAAATATTTGAATTTTATACAATCAAAATTCCTGTGAAAAGACATGGAGTAAGTGACAAAAAACCTGAGCTTTTACCAAACCTGTGGAATTCATTTCAACTTTTCCAGGTGTTTAGCTGCAAGACTGTGAGGTCCCATATTTAACAGCTCATATACTTTGCCAGTAATATGTGAAGTGTTTCATTATCTTATACACTGTAGTTGGCACACATCAGTTTGCAGACAAAGAGTGATGGTTTATGATATTTGTGGATTCCATATGCAGTTGTAGGCATGAAATGATGTGTGGTGTATGATAAGACAAATATATAGGAATGAAAGAGTTCACATAGCAAATATGAGTTATTTTCAGGTCTCTGATAACTAAAACCATAAAGTGCTAAGTAACATCAATACTTTGATTTTTGTCTCCTTTTGTAATTGCTCAGAATAAAAAAACAAATAGATTGGCATGCCTTCGGCTCACTCAAGATGTTCAAGGAGTACTTGGGGTAGATGAGCTAATTTATTCTGAGACTGCAAAATAGCCAGAGCTTTTTAGGATATTCATCCTAAAGGCCAAATTTTTCACAAATTAAAGCTTAATTTAGGTGGACAAGCTTATGGGACCAACGGCATACAACTGCATATTCACCCCAGTTCCCAGTACCCAGTGTAGTATTTCAATCAGTATTGAAATAATTACTGCAAGATTCTGGTTGTAGTTTTATGGATTTATTTTCCCTGTGGTGTTTTCACTGTTTGCTGAGTTTTAATCTTTCCAGAAAAAAAAATAAAAAAAAAATCAAACAGCTTGAAACTTTGACTTACTTCTAAGTAAATCTTTGATTGAGCAAGTCTTTAATGTGTTGCTTTGCAGCATAGAAGTGTATTTAAGTGTGCACTTCTTTATGCATAATAAATGTTGTGCTGAGGTAGGGTCTAGGGCTGAAAAGCAACTGCCTATTTACACCAGCAGCTCCCCAGGCATGGGACTCGTGTGTTGCAAGAGTGGCGACGTTTTCTGTGGCAGTGCTTGCAGCAGCCTGTGTGGTCTGCCCCGCTGGCCTTAGCAGCCCGTCTGAACTGGCAGGGGCCAGCAGCCTGGGAGACCTTGGTTCTGGGTGAGCCCTCCACCAGCCCACCAGGGAGCCACGGGGCTGCTCCCCATCTGCGGTGAGCAGGACAGCTCAGGGAGACCTGCTCTGTCACACCAGTTGTAGTGCAGAAAAGTACAATTCTGGGTATCCAGAAGAGTGAGGAGAAGAAAGTTTGGCTGTGAAAACCAGAACAGGGAGATTCTTGATTTTATGTCTTCTTCAAGGAATTTGGCAATCTGGTGTGTTTTGTGGTGGTTCTGCTGCTGCTTAGGACCTCTGACAGATGCACTTTTTTTAGAGATCTAGTGAACCTTTCCATGTGAACAAGAAAACATGTAATTTGGCTGATGCTGAATTTCAATATTTTTATTAGTCCTGCCCCTTCAGGTGCCTTAGAAGTGTGGAAGATGATTTAAATGAGATTTTCATTATCATTTCTAGTGAATTTTCTGTGCTGTAAACACTGAAGGAAAAACTCAAAGACAGTCCCAACCCTTGTGGCACTCGAGTCTGTTATTAGACATCTGACCAAGAAACGAGGATGAGATAAGAGTAACATTATTTATATGCATCCAAATTTGTAGATTATCAGCAACTATATGAAGTTTAACAAAGACAAGTGACAGATTGCGCACCTGGGAGAAGGCAACCCTGGATGCACATGCAGACTGGGGAATGAGAGGCTGGAGAGCAGCACCGCAGAAAGGGACTTGGGGGTCCTAGTTGGTGGAAAGTTGAATGTGAGTCATCAGTGCCCTGGCAGCCAGGAGGGCCAGGCATGTCCTGGGGGGCATTAGGCACAACATCGGGCAAGGGAGGGGATTGTCCCACTCTGCTCTGCACTGGGGCAGCCTCACCTCGAGTGCTGGGGCAGTTTTGGGTGCCGCAATATAAGAAAAGATTTAAAGCTGTTGGAGACATCCAAAGGAGGTCTGTGAAAATGGTGAAGGGTCAGGAGGGGAAGCCATACAAGGAGCAGCTGAGGTCACTTGGTCTGCTGAGCCTGGAGAAGACTGAAGGGAGACCTCATTGCAGTCTGAAACTTCCTTGTGAGGGGAAGCAGAGGGGCAGACTGTGATCTCTTCATTCTCATGACCAGTGACAGGACTTGAGGACATGACCTGAAGCTGAGTCAGGGGCTGATAGGTTGCTATCAGGAAGAGGTTTTTCACCCAGAGGGTGGCTGGGCACTGAAACAGGCTGCCCAAGAAAATGGTCACAGCACTGAGCCCAACAGAGTTCAAAAGCATTTGGACAATGCTGTCAGGCACATAAAGTGATTCTTGGGCTTGTCCTGTGCAGGGGCAGGAGTTGATCTTCCATGATCCTGGTGCATCTCTTCTGACTCAGGATATTCTATGATTCTATGATAACACCTGCTTAGATGCAGGTGATCACTAAAATTGCATATTAGAAGTTGTCTGAATTCAGTGGTTTCTTATTATCAGAGAATCAGGCAGTTCTAAGAGATGCATGTTTCTCTTTGTGTTTAAAAGAAGCAAAACCAAAGAAACTTCCAAAAAGCCTGAATGTTTTGAGGAAAATTATGGAAATAAAGCTTTCCACTGAATCTGTCTTACTATGCTGACACTTCTGTGGCTACTCTCACCTCTAGTGAGTGTACAGCTACAGTTCGTTCATACTCCTGACAGGATAGTTGTGAAGCTCTTTTTATGGAACTGATGATGTAAGAGAAGACCACAGGATTCTGATTCCTGTATCAACTTTCTGCATTTGCTGCTTAACCTCCCTTTTGAGAAAACTACCTTATTTGGAGAAAGTAGCATGCACAGATCCAGATTCAGCAGTGTTTTCTGGCTGATATGGCAAACCACAGTTTTTATTCTCCCAGCTTCCACAGGGGAGTTCACTATTTTTGATTTTATCTCACTTGTCTGGACTCTCCCTACAATGGAGAGACAGAAGCTTTCCACAGACATAAAAAATGATCCCCAGTTTGACTATGGAAATCTGTGTTTAAAACAGGCATTGATTTAGAGAGGACTTAAGAGTGCCTTAGCTATTAGTCTGTCATCTTTTTTTTGCATGTTGGGCAGAAAATAATTCAGTATTGTCTAGCTTTTAGTAGTAATATATCATGATTAAGATGTTTATGTAGGATAAGGATAGCAGAAAAATTCTGAGAAGGCTTGCTGGTATGTTTCTGAGTGGACTAAAAGTGAATCAGTTACTGATACTCTCTGAACAAGGTGGGAAAACCACATCATGGCTGTTTGGGCCATATGCTCTAAACAGCCTTTGAAAACATGAGCATGAGGTAAATTATGGTTATTGTTAATGAACTAGTGTTTTAATTTTGGGCTACATCTTAAATGAGAGAAATGTCAGATGATTATTTTCTAACAGTAATCACCTGTATGATATTTCATTAAAATACTTGTGAATAATTAACAAAATTAAATCACTGACATTTTATCAAATCTTTGCCTGAGACCTGAAGATCTGGTGCAATATGCTGTTTTCATGAAGTGAAATAGAAAGACCAGAATACCATCTGCCTAAAACATAAACCTCTCCAATGCAGAGAAGGAGACTACAGTTTAAGATTCCAAGAATTTGAGATATAATCTCAATATTTGTTCATCTTTTTTCAAAGACATCCGGGCATGTAGAAGTAATAAGGCATAATATCCTTGTTCCAGTGCATATCATTTTAGGTCTAGGAGTTCAGAGTGTGAAAATAAATTTTTCTTATGTTGCATTTTAATCAGGATAAAATGACAGTTTTAGAGTTGTAGAATGCACATAACAAGATACGCAGTGCTGCTTCAGCACAAATTGCATGTATTGTTAAAAAGAGGTATGTACTTAGAAAGCAACTGACAGCCCTGAAATGATGGTGGAATTGTAAAGCATTGGTGTATACTGGTTATCATTCTTTATAACCTTGGAACATATGGTTTATGCTCAAGATTTTATAGTTATATTTATATTTTTAGTTTTATATTTTTGCAGTCCTTAAAATCTGCCATATACCCAAGAAAGAGTATAGTCAATTAGAGAATTTTGTAAAACTTAGTTTGACGGTAAAAATTACTAGAAAAACAAACGTTTGTATCAACATTTTATTTATACTAATGTCCTCTCAATATATTGTCACAGCTCTCCACTGTTGTTTTTGGGAATTGTATATGTAGAAGTCAAGCTGAATTAAGCTTTCATGAGCAGATAATTAACAGATGAATGTATTATCTCTATGCTCTGTAAATCAGATATTCTTAAAGAGTTTCAGAAGCCCTGGTTATGTTTTCTTTTTTTTTTAATCCAAATTTCATGTTCTTATGTGTTTTTTTTTAACTGAGTTTATAGTTTTTGAAAACACCAGCATGCTTTATGGTGACTGGTGATTTTTAATTTAAACTGATTATTCTACACATTGCCTTGAAATATTCTTATATGACAATGTAGCTTGGAAATATGATCCATTTCTTGAAGTGTAGCTAATAATGCTCTGGACTCTTACTATTGTAATGGTGTTAATTCTTCCCAGTCCCTGTTTTGCTGGTCTGGCTTGCGCAAAGAGTTTAAAAAGGCCAGGAACCTAAGACCACCGGCATTGCAGGGAAATAACATCTGAAAAGTTCCCAATCCTACAGTCTGCCCTCCTGCTGCTGAAGAGCAATAACAGACTTGGTTTGGGTTTATTTGTGGATGCCTATTTTATAAAAAAACAACTAATCAAAGGAATAAATCATTGCAGACCTTATAGGACATTTTATCTGCTTTGTTTTGTTGGTTACTGTAGCATGACTGATGGAGAGGGAAACACACTTGCTACTGGGAACACGTGTAACATTTTGTTTATTGTGGTACATTTCTGTCATTTTGCTTATATACTCATCACTTTCTCCCACCTTATTTTACTTTTTTCCTCCC
>WAAG01012800.1:0-14387 GCA_013390105.1 Tichodroma muraria | reverse complement strand
CTCACATTGCAGAATGTATTTATAGCTGATTGACTGAAAGTTCGTGTATATTTTTGAGCAAATTTGCTGCTATTCTAAGTTTTAGGTTTTACTAGACTGCTTTTATAATGCATTAAATAATGTTCAAGTTTTATTTATAACGTCAACACTTACTGATTTGACTCTTAGTTGCAGGAGACATCCAGCCCAAAGCCTTCATTCCTTTTGCTATTTAATGGTTTTCTTTTGTTGGGTTTTTTTGTGGTTTTTTTTAGCAGTGTAGGGGTATGCTGCCAGGAGTGCAGCAAAATTAATGCAAATTACTAACCTTAACCTGCAGTTAGAGCAGCAGTTTCAATGTTTACAGGACAGTGACTAGTGATTGTAAACCCATATATGTCCACTGAAACAGTGTACTCTTTGTATGTTTTGGAAGCATTGTTTCTGCTTACCACAGTAATTAATGGAATAGTTGCCTTCTGGTTATAGAGTCCTGGTTATGTTGCTTTGGAGAGATTTCAGTGTGGGTTATGGCTTCTCTGCCATGGACTCACAGGACAGAATTTGTACTGATACAGGTGTGTCATATTGAACATGTTTTCTGAAAGAGTGACTTTATTTTTCGTGAAGATAATTTATGAGAAGGTTTTATAGCAGATCAATGCTGAAAAAGCTGAAGTCTTGAAATAAATGTTTGTAGATATTAAAGATCTATCCCAAAGCAAAGTATTTTTTAGTAGGGCAGTGTTACTGGTGTAGTTATCCCTCTGAGCTCTCCTGGCAGCATACCCATTTAGTATGTCACTCTGCACTGGTGAAATGTGTTATTTAGGGGACAGCCTAATTTCAGAAGATATGGCTTCATTTATATTGTGCATATCCCCTATTACACCTCTGGCAGCAACTCCCTATATAAACATCAGCCATACAAGGCAGAGCTTCTCCCCCATACAGATCACTGCAGGTTGAAGAGCAGGGAGCGTGCCCTTGTGCTTGACTGAAGAAAAGTTGTAAGTCTGGTAAGTGTCTGGCACTTACAGTCCTCTCTCTCACCGTCACAGATTGTGTCACACAAGCTCTTTTGCTTTCTGAAGGCAGGGAGGCACAAATCAAGAGTGCCCGAGTCCAACTGCTAACACCTTGTCTCACCATGGCATCCATTTCTTAGTGCTGCTTATCTTGCCAAATTGGGTAGCAAGAGGTGCTTGAAGTATTACTGAGTATTTATTGTGTAATTTTGGGTGCTTAAAAAGCCTTCACTGCTATTTTAAAGCAAAATTTGGGGATCTGTAGCATAGCAATAGCTATATAACTCTAGCATTACAAACATGCCCAAAGCAAGTTATCCTTGTGATAGTTTAGTTTGCAATGGTGTAGCTAGCAGCAATCAGTATCTTGAAGCTACAAGTTCTGAATATTGAAGACAGTATCTCTGCTTTGAATGCAAAGCATTAGAGTTTGTAATTCACTATAGGTTTCCGCATCTGTCCTACTTAGGAATGACTGATGACATCTTAATTCTTCTCAAATTATAACTTAACTATTGCTTAAATAACTGTTTTTCACCTCTGGTTATTTAAACCATCCAATTTACACAGTTGTATGAATGCTGTTTTAATATCAAGATACTCTTAAGGTGTCTCATAGCATTTCTTGTGAATGTTCTTACACATCAGTAATAAATAATCCTGACCCAATAAACTAATGTAAGATGACAAGTTATTGTCTAGTGCTTATTCTTTGTGCATCTGCCTAATTCTCAGAAAAAAAGAAAATAAAAGCTTAAGTATAAGCATTAAAGTGGTTGAAAATTGTTTCCACACTGTGCCTCAAACCAGTAATGTGTTATCACACACTTACTTGTGAATTGGTCTCAAAAACAAGCTTTTAATGATGTAACTTGTTTCTCAGTGTCTGCCTTGCAAATGAGACATGTCACTATATTGTGGTAACTTGTCTACAAACAACATACCTAGTGTATTAGTAGATTTTTTAAGAAGTAATTTATAAAAGATGGACTTTTCTCTTATATTTAAACATCTGTTCCTCTTTGGGTTCTGTTCTTAGAAGAATTCTGTGTATATTTTGCAATACGTGTTTTGTGTTTGACTGTACATTTTGCACCAATATGAAATATTGTATTCTAAGTATTATTTACAAGTTCCAGAGATCTGTAACTAGAATTTGCTGTGAAAAATACAACATCTCTTCTACCCTGGATGCTTGTGGAGTAGTTATGCTTTAAAAATAGCGGAATACACTTCTGCAGAAGCAAACATACTTTATCTCAGCTGGGCATTGCTTTTACGGGAATTCTGTAGCCTTGCTGTTTGAGATTGGGTCATACCCTGTTAAAGGGTGGCTGTGTTCTAACAGTGTGATTTCATATGTTTTCATTTGTGAGACGACATCTAAGTTTGATCCCTGCAACATTCAAGCACTTCTGGAACCCTTATTTCTGTGGATAGCTCTGTAACTGGTAAAGCCTTTCTGTGATAGCACCATAGTGTGTTAAGCATTTCTGGTGTTTTGAGTTACTTTAATGATGATCCCGATTTTCCAAGGAATTTTTGTACAATTCCTTGCCCTGTTTGCACTTCTCTAGAAACAGTGTTTTCAGCTGTGGGTAATAGGCCCACACATAGCCTTGTGCTTGGCTCAGGTGAGCAGTGGTGGATGTGGCCTGCACAACTCAAGGGCCAGACCTCATGGACCTTGGCTTGGAGGGACTCATCCGGGACAAGTAGAAGGGCTGTCCAGTGAGCCAGGCCCAGGTGGCAACTCTGCCCCTCTGTGGGCGGACAGCTCACCCTTCCTTGGAGGTGGTCTGTCTTTCATTTCTGAAGGGGGAGTCCATCAGCTGGACACCTCCACTTGGGATGTCCCTACTGCGGTAACCTTGCCTCTGTCAATGAGCAATTGGTTCTCCCTGCTCTGTTCAACAATTGTCTGCAGAACTGAGGGGGCCTTGGTTATGTCCCAACACCTCTGGACAAACCTTACTGCTCTTTGCTGGACTGCAAATCAACAAGCTCTGAAGCAGCTACAATTACATTTAAAAATCATACATGGAAAAACTCAGTTTGGGGCTACAGTTCTGGGAAAAGAGGGGAAGCAAACAAAACACTGACCTTCATACAAAGAAAAAAACAAACCACAAAACATCCAAACTTGAAATGGATTTTACCCTGCCCTCCTCTGGGCTGAGAGAACAGCAAAAGGAGTAGACAACTGCTAGCAGTCTCTCCCTGCCCATACAGGGTTGTGCCTTGCAATCTGGCTATACCACTTTCTCATCAAGGGGAACTGGTGTCTGAGAATGGGAAAGATGGGTTGGGCCATGATAAATCCCAGCTTAACTTCAGTGTGGATTTAGCCACCAGTTAGACCATATCTAGAATAGAAGCACAGCTAAACAAAAAAAAAAAAAAAAACCAACCAAACAAACAAAAAAAACACCTTTTAGGCAAATAATTAAGTCACAAGGAAATTAAATTTAAGTGTTAATGGAATAATTTTGGACATCAAATTGATCACCAGATGACAGCCTTGGGCCTTAAAACAGATGCTTTCTTGTTGTGAACAGCTGTAGCACCTGTGATCCCTCCTGGCGAGGCTGAATAGCCAAATGCTGGAACACGCAGCGGTGGTGACTTCAGCAAGTTGGAAACAACTATGCAGACAGAACAGTGCCTATGCAGGCAAGCAGCCTTTATGTGATTAGTGCAAATGGGTCAAATCTGTGCCTCCTCATCAACTAATGAGGCTCAACATTTACTCCGGAATGAATCTCTGTTGCTCACAATTTCCCCAGACTTCTCTTGTAGCTGGCACCATACTCTCTTGGTCTATCCAGAACCTGGCTTTCAGGTTCTGCAAACCTCATCCTGCACGGATGAGGCAGAGTCTGCCCAGAAATGCTCTGACCAGAAGCCTGCTGACTTAATGCATAACCCTTGTAATTGGGGCCAGGGCTGGGGTCAGGGTAGGCGTCAGAAAACACAGTGAAATTGCACATAGACAACACCTAACCTCACACTGGAAAATGAGGCAGGGACAAGCTCTGCCACCTTCAAGGCTTCCCTCAGCCAACCTGTGCTGTTAATCAGTGATCGTTTACCACAATTAGCCACTCTCACAGGCAAGCACTGGCACCTCTGCTGGGAGAGTGCTGTCGAGTCTGTGCCAGTTAACTGATGAGGCTGCTGTCAATCCAGGATTTCTGGGGATGCTGCTCACAACTCCACTCATTTGCACACTGTTTTGAGCTCAGTATCTCCTGGCTCAAAGAAGCTTTCCCTCCTGCAATTTCAAAAAGCACAAGCAGCTCAGAAGGCACAAAACATTCCCAGCAGCAAGGACATGTGGATCTTGCCAGTCCTGCTTCAAACTGGCTAAGTTGAAACAAATTAATCCAGTCACGTGGTCACTACACAGCCTTGCATCGAAGGTCCTGCTCCCATATCTTTCTGTCACACAGGAATGGCTTGCTGCCTCCCCTGCAAAACATGGAGCAGAGCTGATAGCATGTCTTCTATGACTGACTCTCAATCTCATAAGCCACAGTCCCCACAGGCAAACCCCAACATCTCCAGTCCAGAAAAAACTTATGGAGGCTGAGGTCGCCATCTGACAGAGTCTCAGCACGTCTGCAACAAAGGTAGAAATGGAAATGGTACTCATCTAGGACATGCCAGAATTGAAGAGACTCCATCAGAACTGCTACAGGAAAGGAGACTCCTTCGGTTGACTGGGTGGGACATTTTTCTTCTGCACTCTCCCACTTCAGCTTCCCAGTCTTTGGCCCCTGCCAGCACCTCCTCTTCCTAACCCCTCATCAGCTGTTCCTGTTACAGGACTTGTTGTCGCTCCTGTATTACTGCTATCTACAATGGCTTGTTATATTTGTTCTCCTCCAGAAACACTGAAAACTTATTTCAGGCTTCTTTGGGTTACAAGTGAACATTTTGAGGATTTTTTTCAGTCTTTTAAAGTTTGTAACTGTGGTGTGTCAGCAGTTCTGGTCATAAACTTTAACTTGCATCCTGCTAAAACCTGTCCAAGATCTCAGTTGTATCTGCCTGTTAGAGGGAGCTGCTTGAGTTTCTGTTACGTATAAATATCCTTCCAGGTGTCTGCCAAGTTTTATGAGTGTTGGCACAAAAATGAAGCAGTGTCAATAAAGTACCATGCTACTAAAACAGGGACTTTAGTTCTGGAAATTCTTTTTTTAATACAAACACAGATACGTGCTGCTGGGCATAGAACGTTTCATGATTTTCCTGGCTAGGTAACTCCCTTTTGAACTGGAGATTGCTGCCCTCTTGCTTTCTGACTGAGGATAGCAAAATCTTCCCCTGATTTTGGAAAGGCTTTCAGGAGCTGCGAAGACACTAGATATGCTATTGCTGTGGTTTAAAAATTATTTTAAGAGAAACAATGTGCTGTAGTTATGCATAAACATATGATGTTTATGCTTTAACTATTTGGTTCATGGATGTTAAAAGTTTGTTCCATCCTTCTGTAAGTAATCTCCTCTGAAACATCAGATCATATAACCAGTTTGGGGAAGAAAACAAATGGCAGTATGGTGGGGTACTGAGGGCACAGGTTTCTACGACCACTCTCCCAATGTTGCTGAGGACTGTGTCCCCAGCAGGTCTTGCTGGGTCTCACTGGGCAGTGAGGTGATCCAGCCCATGGAGCAGCAGGCAGCTTTGCTGGGAGGAGCAGCAGAAAGGTGTGGGGTGCTGCTCTGCAGGTGCCATTCCTCTCTGGAAGGGGGCACCTGCTGGGGAAGCATCGGCAAGCTGTGCCCTGTGTGCTTCCACCACAGGAAGGGCACAAGGGACCCAGGCCCCTGTGGGGGAAAAGTTGGCAGAAGGAGTTTGGGTCTCTGAAATTTGCCTGCAAAGGGACACAGGGCAGTCCAAGTTACGGCCCGTCAGCTAGCCTCAGTGGTGCTTGGCTTGAGATGATCTGGAGTGTGCTAGTTTTGGCTGGGGTAGAGTGAATTTTCTTCACAGTGGCTAGAATGGGACTGTGTTTTGAGGTTGTGCTGCACACAGGGTTGATAATATAGAGAAGTTTTAGTTATTCTTGAGCAGGGCTCACACAAAGCCAAGGCCTTTTCTGCTTTTTGTCCTGCCACACTGGGGAGGAAGTTGGAGGTACAAAGGAGATTGAACTGTCCAAAGGGATGTTCCAAACCATTTGACATCCTGCTCAGTACTGAAATTCATGGCCCAGCATGGCTAAAGGCCAGGCCCCGCAGTACTCTGTATGGGGGCATGGTGGTGCACTGGGATGGCACAACCCCAGAGAG
Organism: Tichodroma muraria; assembly: GCA_013390105.1. Classification (NCBI taxonomy): domain Eukaryota; kingdom Metazoa; phylum Chordata; class Aves; order Passeriformes; family Sittidae; genus Tichodroma; species Tichodroma muraria. The sequence continues at coordinate 8,083 of WAAG01012800.1, read as the reverse complement.
ACAGACACCAGGTGTCTTGTCTTGGATGAAGGTGGAGAGCAAAGCCCTCAAGAACCCAAGGGCCAGGGCCTGGGTGCATGAGCACAGAGAATTTGGTGGGGCAGAGTCTGCATGGACTGAGGACTACATCCCAGAGTGCATGGCTTAAGGGGGACCTGAGGTGGAAGGAACTACAGAACAAATCTCTGCTGCTCAGTTAGATGGCTTGGTCCTTCTGTCCTCTATGCATTAGTATCCTAAACAAAACAGAGCACAGGGCTGGTGACAGGTGTCTCCACTCCAGTTCCACCCAGCTTGCTCAGGACCACAACAGGGGTTAGCTCACTCCACTCGCATGACACTGAGAGCTGTGGTGCACACAGAGAGGACCAGCTCGAGTCTCCCTGCTCCTGCTGGGGTACTGGCCTCACTCCCTCACCTGCTGCACTCAGCACATCTTTCTTCCCCAGTCCCTACCTCCAAGTTTCCACTCCTCACACACCTGCTGCCAGTTCCTCTGGCTTCCTCCCTATTCCTGACACCTATCTCCTCAAGCCCACCTCAGCTTCACAACCTCTGCATCTGCTGCCATCACCATCCACCTCCCAACTGCTCCAAGTTTCTGCCTGGATAAGTCCAAACAGCTGTTGCTACAGCCACAGTGCACACACAAGGAGCATCCCCTGCTCATGAGAATAGCCCTGGCCCAGAGCAAAGACGCAGCAGATCCACACTGCAGCCCCAAGGCTGCCTCCTCCTCCTACGGCACCTGCCCACTCCATCAGCACCATCTGGGGAACTCTCGGAAAAGCACACCCAGGAAAGAACAGCCATAGCAAAGGGCTGTGCTTTCAGCCATCACCTTTCCGGAGAAGCAGCAGGAAGGTGGCAGTGCTATCAGCTGTCAGCAAAACCCTGTGCTATCAGACACAAAATCTGGGGCAGCTGCTGCTCTCATGAGTGCTCCGAGCACATCTTCCTCTCCCTCTCTGGCACCCAGAACCCAAGGCACATGAGATTCATGAAGGTGAGTGAGGCAGGACGTGCCTGCTTTCGGTGCATCTTCCAGAAAGAGCAGGCACGGCAGCAGGATTAAGCTGTTGCGCTGCTCTGGGCTGCTTCACAGCCTCGCCGCTGCCATTTCCATTCTACTCCAGGCTGGCTTCCAACCCAGCCCGGCTTCGAGTCCTCCCCCTGCAGGGGATTACCGCCACAATCACAGCTCCGGCGGACTTAGCACAGCCACAATGAGCAACAGCAAACACTTTCTCACCACCATCAGCTGACGGCCCAGGGCAGCTGAAAACAACACAGAAAGAAATGATGGGGCAGCAGCTGACTAAGCCACTCGGATTAGAGAGGCTCAAACGGGGCTGAAAAGCAGCATGTACAGCTAACCCAGCAGAACTGCAGCTCCAGCCCTCATCTCAGCTCACCCAAACATGGTCAGGTGCCTCCTGGCTCTGAGCACGCTGAGAAGGGGCACAAACACTGACACTGCAACACAGAAGTCAGGCAAGAGGGAAAGAGCAGCCACCTGCGGACAAACATCACCCTCAACACACACGTCACCTGTCAGGGTAGCTATGGAAGCATCCAAAAAGGGAAAGGGTTGTCTCTCTCTGTCCCGGGGTACAGACCCACAGACCAGTTGTGGGTCTCTGTGCTACAGCACTGGCTTGCACCCAGGGATTCACAAACCACAATCTCCACCACCACGCTGCAGCACATAAAGAGACCCATCTCCCCGTAGTCTCAGAACAGCCATGCACCTGGAAGATGCCACAACAGGTTACAGCTGAGGTTACCCAAAGGTGAAAGACATAGGCTTAACTCTGCAAAACTGCACACTTTACACAATGCAAAGTTCAGCTCTGCCTATAAGGTGATGGTAACAGCCTGAAAAATGGCCCTACATGGGGCCAGCACCGCTACCTTGCTAGCCATGGCCCCCAATGAACATCAGAGATGACCATTTTGCACAGGAGCAGCACAAGAGAAACTCAGGGATTTCACCAGCACCTCTGAAATGTAGCAAGCAGCAGCTCCAAAAAAGGATCTTTTCTCACAACCAAGACAGGGCAATCAAAGTAGAAAAACAACAAAAACAAGAGATTGCTAAGCAGCAACAGCTTGTTCCAGGGATCTTCTCAAGTCTCCCAGGGTGACCCAAATAGCCCAGGAAAATATGGGCAATGGAAGATGACACTAAAAACCAGGCAACTCCTCCAGCAGTGCTCTCCAGCTCATCCTTCTCCCTCATCTTCGTCCTCCTCTGCTGTACACCCAGTACTTTTGCTGGGCTGGCTCAACATAGAGCCACTGCAGGGAGGGCATCTCCTTCTGAGGGACGGTTCTTCTACCCCAGGGGCTCCTGCTTACACATCAGTGTACCTGTTGCACAGTCAGCACTGACAAAAACAGCAATCCAGCAGTGTCAGACTTGAACAGGCAGTTTTGTCTGTGCTTGAACTCAAACAGGCACACAGCACATATGCAATATGATCACATGGAGACAAAGAAATGCCTTCTTCTCCCTCCATGTTCTAAAGGGGTACACAAAACATTCAGAAGCAATCCCAGCTGTGACCAGCCAATGCCAATGCACAGCTACATTCACCAGCCCTGTTTATTATGTACCCAGGGGAGAGTCCTTTAGTATGGGTTTCCATGGATGGATTGGAATGGACCAATTGAAAAATTGAGAAATCTGAGACTATCATTTGCCTGAAAATCACCTCAGAGGATGGACAGGAAGAGGTTGGGCATCTGAACATGAAGCTCAACCTCCAACAAAAGGATGTGGCTTGGTGTGACCTTGCCCTGTGTAAACCACAGTAGTCTGCCATGCAGACCTTTTGCCTTGCTCACTAGTTCTAGATCTATCCATCCTGACATAGCCACATGCACCACAAGATTCCCAGAAAAATGCAAAGAATCATCCCTGTTATTCAAAACTAAAGGACCCACAAGCTGTTTTATCACCACCATTCTGCTCCTCTGAGCCCCAAAATAATAACGATCTGAGCTGAAAAGCTCTGCAACATCCCAATGCTCATAATGAGCCACTTGCCTTTTCCTCAGGAGTTCTGATCCTTTTGGGCGTTGCAGTAATTCTTGTCCAACAGGACAGACTTCATTGCATGCTGAGTTATGTTTTATCTACAAAGGTGACCTAAGTATAAAGAATGACATGCAGACCTTTGAAGGAGCCTCTTCAAGTCTTTTCCTCATTATGCCCAGGCACGTGATCCTCTGACAGAGATTTTGTTCTGGCCTTCTGTTTTTCAACCTGTGTTGCACATGTCTGGCAGGGCCATGGGATGCCCAGAGCATGCCCCAGGGATATGCACTGCATGACCATCCCACTGGGCTCTGCCCGGGCATGGAGCCTTCTCAGCCTGGATCGAGGGACAGACCTCTTCTGGGGACATGACACGGTGCTTGCTGAGGCCTGCCTGGTGGCCACCTCACACAGCTCCACAGCCCTCAGGCACGTCCCAGTGCTCTGTGACAACTTTTGGCTGCTCCTCAAACAGATCAGTGCTTTTTCTGCAGCCACGCAAAGCAGAAGGCCTGAACCTGCCTTTTGTCTTTGTGCAATGCATTTCATTCCCACCAACAGATACATTCCATCAGCTCTGAAGAATGACCACTTTATCTACCNTCACAGGCCTGCACACACCCGGGGCTTCTCCAGGAACGCCCAGCTACGCCCACGGAACGCTGGGGCGCGCCTGGCACGAGTGCTGCAGGGCAGGCTCTGTGCTCCCAGCCGGGCGTCCTCCTCCCAGGCGCTCGCTCACGGCGCACGGCCACGGACCGATGTCGCACAGGGATCTCGCACAACCCCGCAACAGCCCTGCTCTCAAAGTGCGTGCTGCACGCGGGCTCCGGTCCAACACTGAGCACAGCACCTCAAACGCCTCGCCTTCGCCCCCAGCAACCAATGCGCAACATCAGCAGAGCCAGTGCTTCGGGAGAAGGCCACCTCACTCTCCTCAAGATGCTCCAGCTCTAGGCACAATACCGGAGTGCCCCTCCTGCAGCACACCGAGGCAGGTGACAGCTGCCCACATAGTGACCACCTACCTGCGCGAGGCTCTCAAATCTGCAGTGCTGCACCGGGGACCCTGTGAAAGGCTGGCCTGCGCTGCTCTCTGCAGAAGAGACCCTTCCCATCACCGCCTCCCCTTCTGGGCAAGTCACCCCGGGCAACAGCGCACCAAGTCCAAAAGGAAGAGAATTCCCAACCCTCAGCACATTTCGCGTGCCACCACACACGCTTCAGTCTCTCCTTTCCTGCACCCAACTTCACGATGGCTCCGGGGCCAGGCAAGGAGGCACAGCACCAAGTCCTTTTCTGCACCATTCCTTGAACAGTTTCACTTTATGCACACACAGCACTTTACTAACCCACCTGTACCTCTTGCTCCGTACACTTCTACTTGCACACAGGTACACCCACGTCCCTGCACCCATACAGACAGCACAGCCAATACATGTCTTTACACACTCATGGTTCCTTAACCCTGCAATTTCTGCCCTTGCTGCTCCAGCTGGTTTCACTGACTGATCCTGCAACAATCCCTCAGCAACAGCTGTCCTCACAGATGCCCTCTGCTCAACACAGGCACTGCCCAGCAGGAGGAGCACATGCTGAACCTGCACATCTCCACACAGCAATGGGCAAATCTACACTGGGCACCTGCATCCTTCTCTCATCCTTTCAGAGACTTTGCAGCTGGTGCACTGAGCTTCAAAGAGTCAGAAGATGTGACTGCCACCTGCCAGAAGAAAAAGACACAGGAATTCTCCACCTGTAGCACCCACGCATTGTGGAGATGTCCCACACTAGAGAAATGCAGAAGTCTCATCTTGGATTTAAAACTTTGATGTTAAAAAGCATTCCAGGTCCTCTTTTCCTGTGTTTGTCTGTCCATCACCCTATTCTAAGGTTGTCAGAGGTTCTCATGGTTGCTGCAGCATCAAAGGAAATGAGGGGACTAGCTCTGCACTGTCACTTACAGCAGTTTTGGATACCTGCCCTGCAGGTGCAGGTTTTAGTCCTGTGCAGTCCAACGAACCATGACCAGCTGTTCTTGTTGCACTGTGAGAAGTTGCTCTCACAACTGTCATGTGCCTTTCTCACAGCACAAATTCCTATCAGACCTGTTACTGGTGGTGTATCTGATTACCAAGATACATGAGGTCTTTGTTGTGAAACTCTGTTTGGTCGGGAATTTTGCCTCAGTCCCGGAAATGCAAGCCTGCAGGAGACTGTGACCTAGGTGAACGTGTCCATTCACCTGCTCAGACTGGCAGAGGGCCAACAGCAGCCTTTGCAAACCAAATCCTGCCTTAAATGTTTGTGCTGGGAATTATACAACTTTTAAATTTTTTTAATGTAACTTTGGTCAGGTATTTGTTTGCCTTAACCCAGGGGGAAGGGAATTGAAGTTTCTCTTCGAAAGATCCTGTTCACCAGGCACAGCTCTATGATCTTAACATCAATGGATTCCAAGGAGCCAGAAGATACACAGGAGATGAACCACTAACGAACCATTAATGACCATTAATGAACATTAATGAACATTAATGAACATTACCACCTCTAGTGCAGTTGGACATACCTGGGTCGGGAAACAATTGTTAAGAGAACCAAAGAATGAAGATGTAATTAATATTGAAGGTGATCAATAACCAATAGGAAATTGAATACTAAGAATTGCATAATTTAAGACCAATGAATGTGAATGTCCTTGGGTTTTAATGTATAAATATGTGAAAAATCTGGTCAAAACCATGTGTGATGGAATGATTTTCACTGCACAATCCAGGCGTGTGTAGACAAAATAATTTCTGCTGCACATGCTGGTCAGAAAAACATCCTGGGCAGAATAAAGTAATGCCTTGATTCTCTGTCACTGAAAACATGTTAGAGAGTTTCTGTTTTCCTTGCAGTTTCTGTGACACCATCTCTTCACACTTCTCTATGCTTCTTGCTTCTCACGGCCTTCACACTTGGTCCCAATTTCTCTCACTACCTCACTGTGTTAGTGCTGCAAGTATCTCATTTGACATAGAACAAGTGTGTCCAACAATTCTCTGTACAAAATTATGGCTACATTAGACCAAGAGAAGGAAAAGTAAAAAAAAAAGTAGGACCTGCTTTTCAAGGCCCAGGATAGTGTTCTGGGCAGTGGCGTAGGTACTATTTAAAAGGCCTCAGGCTGCAGCCTGTGAAGCTTGCTCTGTACAAACTCCTCTTGACTTACAACCTTGTTTTACTTTATTTTAGTTGTGACAACTAGATTTAGCACAATTAAGCAATTAAGTACAAAAATGTCAAAAAACTATGAAAAAAGAACCTTTAAAGAGAGTGCTCCAGCCCTAAGCTGGCTGCAATACACATATCCCCTCCTAGCAGTTAAAGACAGTGTTGTAACAGTATGCATGTTCTAGAGGCCTCTTATGAGATTCACAACTGTACTGTGATTCTGCAACATGCTGGAAATGCTAGAGTCTGCAGAATTTAATGTGCATTTTTATTGTAACTGCTGTATTGCCCTACAAAATGGAAAACCCTCGTAAATGAAAATAGCCTCAACCGAGTAAACTTTGTATTAAACATTGGATCCTCCATGTGTGGACTTTCTAAAAATACTTTGTCAGAGGATACTGGACTCTGGCGGCAAGCAGTCTCTGGAGGCTGTAGCAGTCGTAGCAGAAGGTGGTACTCACCACTGGGGGCCCCTTGCAGGCACACCTCTGTGAGGTTCAGCAGTTCCACCTCTGCCTTGGCATGTGCCCCTCTGTGGGGACAGCCTCTGGGTTGGTTTTGGCAGACCTCCACTATTCAGTGACCACACAGCTTGGCCTGATGCTGCTTCCAGTCTGGCTCTCAGAAGTGACCATCTACGGAGACAGGAATGCTGTTGCAGCGACATGCAGGGTGGCAGGGCCCCTTGATACAGGATGCTGAGGGGCTCTCCATCACCAGTAGGCACTTGCGTGGGGAACAAATCAGCCATGTGCTTGGAACACTGGAGAACACAGTGAAAGCTGAAATCTACAGCTGATCTACAGCTTCCAAGTATGCAGCAGTGCCCAAGGTGCCTATGCAGATGCACACCACCTGGAGACTGGCTGATGACAACCTGTATATGGGCTGGGCAAGCACAGTCTTCCTGGGAAGGGCTGCAGGCAGGCACTCAGCAGCACCTTCTGGATGGAATGTGCACCTGTGGAGTGGTTTTCATACAAGGTGACAAGAGAGAGCTCCAGCTGCAGAACTAAACTCGATGGGTTTTGGTACTCTGAAATCAAGGCATTTAAGTGAATTAATTAAAGATCTGCAGGAGTACTGCATACAGTTCTGGTTCCCCCAACCTAAGAAGGACATGGAACTATTGGGACAAGTCCAGAGGAGGGTCTCAAAGTTGCTAAAAGGACTGGAGCACCTTCCCTATGAAGACAGGCTGAGAAAGTTGGGGGCTGCTCAACCTGGAGAAGACAAGGATGTGTGGAGACCTCACTGCAACCAGTATCAGAAAGGTTATATAGGGAAACCGAAAAGGCACTTTTAGGAACTGTAGTGGCAGGACAAGGATAATGAGGTTCAGACTGTTAGACAGGAAATTTAGGTTAGATATTAAGAGGAAATTTTTTCGTATGAAGGTGGTGAGACACTGGGACAGAGTGCCCAAGGAGGCTGTGGATGCCCCAACCCTGTAATTGTTCAAGGCCACGCTGGATAAGGCCTTGAGCAATTTGTTCTCGTAGGAAGTGTCCCTGCCCATGGCAAGGGGGCTTAGGCCTAGGTGATAATTAAGGTCCTTTTTAGCCCCTTAACACTCTACGATTCTCTGCTGAATAGAAGCACGGAGTTGTTATTCCTCAGCCGCTCCCTCTGGAAGGCGACCTTGGCTGCTGCCTTGTGACAGGACTGAGACTTCAGCGGTTCCGTGGAAGACGGCAGGGCGACCTGAGGCAGCTCGGGCGCGGCCGAGAGCACACGTGGCCCTTCCCGGGAGCGGCAGGACACGGGTGACGCGCAGGCGCCCCGGGCCGCAGCGGGCGGGGCGGAGGCAGCGGTCGGGTC
>WAAG01012795.1:21037-37858 GCA_013390105.1 Tichodroma muraria | reverse complement strand
TTCTTACCATCTCCTCAATGAGTATAGATTTTTTTAAGGTTTTGGGGGTAGGCAGAAAAAGAGATGTCTGACATCCAGGGCAAAGCAGTGCTAATAGCATGTGTTCGAAGTGCTACGTTCTGCCACATTCAGAGGAAGGGTAGCTGAGAGGTCCTAGTCCTCCCAGGCCCACTCTATCCGCAGACCAATCAGGTATGCTCCAGGAAAACCTGCAGGGAAAACAGCTGGAGCAGCAGCTAAATGCCCCACAGTGTAAGCCAAGTGCTCAGCCAAAATGCAGCTCCTTATGCAGACCTTCTCTGTGGACATAACAATGAAGCTTCCCCCAGGTGCTTCCAGGGCTGAGCAGCAGCTGTGTTTAGCATCTCAGACTTTCTGCTGTGGACTTTGGTGGCAATTTGGGCACGTGAATCCTTTGTGGATCTACCTGTTGCTCATCCTAGCAAGCCTCACCCCATGAAGAAAGGTTGAGAGAAAAATTGGGACCAGAGGGTGTTGGCTAGATACCCTTTAGTGGATTAACCATTACTCCACTGTGAGATGCCATGTGGCCAGAGAATACAAGCAACTATTTGTTAACTGATTCATTTTAAAAATTCTGAAATTTTAGGAGAGAAGCTGGGAGTTCTGCTGGGAAGTTTAATTTTACCAAGCCTTCATCATGATCATGAAAGTTCTGTAGTGGCATGACACTGGAAACAAAGAGAAATCACAAAGCAGAGAATAGGGAGCCAGAGACACTTGTGCTAACCAGGAAGCCAGACACTCTGCCTTTACATAGCTTTCCAAGGGAATTTATGTAAATATCAATCCCATGTTTTGCAATGCACAAAATAACCACAGCTGTGTGATTAGGCTCACAGCATCTATAGCCTTTATTCTCATTCCCATGGGGCTGCTACAATGTAAAATGTGCGTCTCTCCTCATTCTGCTGTAGGAATATTCTGTTTTTGCAGAAGTGACACATTTAGCTCCATTAAACATAATGGCATCAGATTGACATGAATGCTCTTTTTAGCTGAGTGCTTTTGCCTTGGAGCAGGGAAATCCTCTCTAAAAGCCTCCATTCTCCACACTGTGCCAGTGGATGACACCATCAGGTACCAATGGCAATGTTGCTGCACTCTGGGGAAGTGGTTGTGCCCTGCTGATATTAGTTTTGGTGTTGTCTACATCTCCTCAGCTCTGCACCAGTATGTGACATTTCCTTCAGTATTTAAGAAGGTTATCTATAAACTGGGTAAAATGATACACATCAGAACAGTCTTTCTGGGATCAGTCATCTATTCTTCAAATTGTTTTTTCCTGTAAAAACAAAACGATCAAAATCAACACCATGGCATGTTATGAGAATTAACAGATGTTGCAGAGCAGCTGGGGACCTGGAGTGCAGGATGCTCACAGCATGGCTGTCACAGTTTTGTGAGGGAGTGTAGTCCTTGCTAGACATTTTAAATCTAAATGCTTTCCCCAGCTGGCACCCTGAGCAGTGGTGGCATATACACCTGAGAGAATTTACCTGTGCTAACTTCTCAGAGTGATTTCTAGAGGTATGAAAAAGATGTAAGGTTGTTCACTGCTCTTAACACTCAAGCACTCACACTTCCCATGGACAGATAAACTGACATCTCATACTTCAAAATCCTGGGATTTTCAAAATCCTGTGGCAGGCTCCCTCCTTCATGCCTCACTCCACACTGAAGGCTTGGAGGTTGCTGCTATGGGAATGAGCTATTCCTTCTGCTTGCATCTGTAGCTCCAAGTACCTCCAGGACAGCAGCAGCAGCTGCTGCAAATTTAGGGGTCAACAAAGCATAAAAATCCTTGCATCACCAGAGTTGTTCTTTCCATCCTAATGAGAAGAAGACAACCAGCTGCTGCAGGGAGATTGGTGACTCGCCTGACCCCAGCTATGGCAAAAAGTGTATTTCCTGGGAAGGTAGGTCAGGCTGATCTCTGCAGGACTAATGTATAAATGTATTAATGTATAAAGCAAGAAGGCAGCTGAAAGATTGGGAATGTCAGCACCACCCTTGTACTTTATCACTCACTCTGGGTGAGTGTTTCTACAGACAGTGCTGTTCATGGCAGTGTCTCACCCTCCACACACAGAGCACATCCTTCTAGCACAGCCCCTGCTGAAAGACCAGCCTCCACTGCCTGGGCAACAGATGCCCCAGAGGTTTGCTTGCAGTGCTGTGGAACATGGGAGCTGATACTCTTCTGGACATCATTTGGTCTTTCTACAGACCAGTTCCCTCTTGACATACTTCAGACTGTCTCCATGCTGTGGCCTAGACATGCTTCATGAACTCCAGATGAATCAATAGGAATTCTATGTTGTTAAGTGGAACAAAAGGCTTCAGAGCATCTTTGACATTCAATTTAATTTTAATTAGCCTTTTTTGAAAAAGAACCACTGTAGTTTCCATTCATATTTTGAGCAAATTTAGAACAGAGCGTAGCATGTGACCACATGCTGGGAGCTTAGGCTAGGTAAATTATAAATTGGTAGGACACTAATTAGCAACACAGCCCTGTTCTCTCATTTGCCAACATGGTTTCTGACTTTGTGTGAAAAACCAAATCAAGTATAAGTAAACAATGTGGAATTTGCAATCAGAAATGCTTGATTACAAAGCTGTTTGACAGCTTGGAAACATAGACACAAAGATGGCAGCACAGTAACAAATCATGCAATTTACAGGCAGAGAAAATTAATTGAAATTCCCTGTCGCCAAGCGACAAAAGGAAGAATCTGTAGAGGAAAACCCAAACTGAAGGAGAGATGAGCTGCCATCAGTTTCTAGATCAGACTGGTATGTTGACCCATTAAAGACCCACTGCTGCCGGGACTGTGGTGACTCCATATCTCCTGTGACTTTTTGCTGTGGCATGTTACAGTCCTGTGGACTTTTGGTAGTGGGTACAAAAGAAGTTATATTTATCACAGGAAATGGGGAAATATTTCCAGGCCAGAGCTATAGCACAGCGGGGATGCTTTGGAGCATTCTATTGTGTGGCTGCCTGGGGTCACAGGAACTGGTTTCATGACCTCAACAGCCCTTTCCAGCTTTTTGAAGTCGTTGAAGTAAGTATGTTATGTGCTTGTTAGCTCTTTCATTCTGATGCACAAGATAAAGTTTAAGTTTTACTTGACTCTAGAACTAAAAATCTTGGGGACAGAGGCAACTGAACCCTGGCCATGCCTGACTCAGGACAGAAGAGTGCTGGAGCTGCCAGTGGAGGAGACAGGAGCACAGCCCTGCTTTGAGCAGATTCTGGTGAGTTAAGGGAGCGCATTTCACTTAGCAGTGCCAGCAAGGGAAAGGATTAGGTTGTAAAGGGGGGTCACAGTGTTTGTATGCACCTGCACTCCCAGCTGCAGAGAAGAGTGTAGGCAATCCATGCAAGTAAATTAATGAGCTTTGCTTAACAAACTGCCCCAAGGGAATTCCTGAAGCAATTTACTTCTTAGATATATAGCTGTAAACGTGTAAAAATTTAGACTAGCTCTTTGTAAGGCATAAAATAGCAAGGGATTTGTAGCAGAGGAAATATGACTTGGTAACTAGATAGGAAATTAATAACTGAGCTAAAGACAGAGTTCAGACAATGAACTGAAATGTTCTTTCAGGAGGATTTTTCTATTAAAGCTAATTGTAACAATAGCTGCTTGATGACATAATCCTCAAGCAGCATGAAATACTTCTGGTCCCATGCACTTAAGCTTAACTGAAAGAATTTACAGCCCTCTAATAGAACTCCAATTTTTAGTGAGAAAACTTCCGGTATTTGTGTTATTGATGCTTCTGGACTTCATCAGAGCTCTTAGCTCTGATCACTGCTTATACTGCAGGCAGACTCTTACAGCCCTGATGCAGACTTACTTTTACAGAGTTGAGTTAGCCTAATAACCAAAACTAGTTCTGGTCCTGAGCATTGCATTCATGCTTGGAGAGGGGGAGGTTAATTTTCAATTACCTGTGCAGACAAAGGACTTGAGAACTTCTTTGCTACACCAGAGGTAACATGGAGGTGACCAAAAAGGCACTAAAGAGCTCACATGCTCTCAAGAGGTGTTGTGTTTTTCGCATTCTCACAATGAGTAGATATAATTATCAGTTGCTACAAGCCACATGAGAAGAAATTCTCATCTCTTATTTTTCTCAGCAGTGCCCCCATTCAAAATTAAAACAATATGTCAAGTGGCCCCACTGTATCTATGTCTATCATTGAAAAGCATGTGCAGGGAGCTTCCTGGCACACTGTAGGTGCTACTGTGTATGTTTCCATTTCTCCAAATTACTTGTCTGTTCTGGAGAGCTGGAAGCACCAGGGAGATAGCCCATGATTTTCCCTCTGGGCTGGTCGCTACAAGTTTCCAGGTGGTTCCTGAGTCTGGATAATTTCAGCTCCTGGTTGTTCCTCTGCTGCTGTTTTGGGAAGTGAGTTGTTTATTCCCAGTTCATCTGGGGCTGATGCTCCTACCTCATGATATTTGGCAGCTGGGATACTGAGCTGATGAAGGATTAAGAGAGATAGGGTCATGAAAACTGAACTTCTGTCTTTTTGGAATTATATCCTAAGGTCACACAAGTAGGGATGAAATCCAGGCTGTCTTTTGCATGTATAGAAATCTTCAGTCACAGGGTTGTCAGTGAGTATGTTCAGCCTCATATGATGCATGAATAACAGGAAGAAGAAGGAAAAAAAACTCCTGGTCCTTTCTGTGTGATGCTGTCTTTCAGCTGCCAGCAGTGAATGCAGGAGCTCTCCAGTAGACCTGAATCACTGGGAAGCCTGGCTAAGCTGGCTCTATGGGACATGAAGTGTTGTCAGGATATCTCAACCCAGAACCAAAACTGCATCTCTTTTACCGTAGGAGGAATCAAATTGTTTACAAATTCAGGACATTAAAGCAAGTAAATGGTTAAGGGTTCTCACAGCAATTTTTGCCTCCTCCAAGGAGTTTGAGAGCACAGAGACATTACATTCCTGCTGGTTTTATGTTAATTGGATTCATGTCAGACTTCTGCCTGCCAAATGCTCCCTTTTTTGGGGGGTGTATGTAAACAGTAACTTTCCAGTGCTCCTACCACAAGTTAGTGACGAAAACTAAATGATGTTCCCATTTTTTTTCTGTTCATTGTTACACATCTCCTCCAGGCTTTTACTTTACTCTTACAGAAATACCTTCTCTGGCTATAGTTGTCAGCAATCAGCTGAAATCCCTTTATACTTCAGCCAAGCTGCTTCAGAGAAGCAGCACAGCCCTATAAAACTCTGCTCCCCTGCCTTTCCTTTCATTGCTTCACCTGTTGTTGCCCTTTATCTAACCAACAAGTTCTTACTGTTTCTTCACTGCCTTGCAAGGTCTGTGATCCTGAAGTGATCATCAGTATTCATGGGATTTGTCAACACCATGATTTTATTGATACAAGGAGCACATTGAACACTTCCCATGGAACTCCCAGCCCCTGTGTCACTGTCTTCTGGGAGAATCTCAGCTTTTATAAAAGAAAGTACTCTGTCATGGTCACAAAGAAAAGCTGGAACACAAGGTCCTGGTGCACTCTGTAAAGTCATAAAGCTGTGGGCAGAGGAACCATTAAAATGTGTTTCTAAATATTATGGAGAATACTGCAGTTCTCATTTCAGTGTTTACAGCATGGCTTTGGGATTTGGGGTTGGAAGTGCTGTGAATGTTATACACAAGCCCTGCAGCGAGCAATTGTTAGCATGGGGTTGGATTGTCTACAGCTCCCACAGAAAAATTACCAGGAGGAGGCAGCAGAAAAGTCTGAGAAAAGCTTCTTAGAATGGATTTAGCCTCCTTGAGGGGTAGAGTGGACTCTGCAAACTGACAGGAACAGAAGGTACCCAGTGCTATGAACATGCAGATTCAAGTGAATGGTGCTGGTTGCCTGCCTGGGGGCTGCACTGCCTTCAGCCAAAACCTTTGCCTGCTTGGTGTGGAAATTGGCAGCCTCTGACTCTGCAATTCAACCCTGGCTTCTGCCCTGAACAGCCTGCAAAAAGCCCATGCACCAGCCCCCCACGGCTTGTCCAGAACCCGCCCTGCTTCAGATTCAGATGAGACACCTCACCTAGCAGCGATCCAGCTCTGCTTCCTTCCCTGCTGTGTTTGGGTTGCTCATCTAACCAGGAGTCCATTCCAGACACAGTCTGTGGTCTATAGAACAAACTGATGGGAACATCAGACAGTGACCTATTCAGAGGAAGACAATGAAACAAACTGCTATTTCAGGATGTCTTGTGGCCTTTTCATTGGACAACCTAAATAAAAAATGCTTATGTTGCACAGGAAATCTGGTTAGTCTCCATGAAAGAACCTCTCAATTCTTAATCTCATTTCTGCCAGAGACTAAAATTTGGCTGCCGTGATCATTGTCAGCTTGTTGATCTAATATTCGTAATCATATCCGTAATTATACAGCCAATCACTTTTTAACAGGCACTAGGACCTCTGAAAAATGCATCTGGTTGGGCTAGCAAATCCACCCACTCTGGACATTCCTGCTCCTAGTTTGTCTTGCTTATGATACTGAACATTTTGAAAGCTTTCACTGAAGTCCACACAAGCCATGATTGATATTGTTCTCCTTCACTGTAAAATTTGTGTACTATTTGTTTTGATTCCATTTATCCTGTTGGAATACAGTCAATAACCCAGTCATGAGGTGCAAGACAGACCAGCTGCTACAAATATCTCGGGGAGATACAGACTAAAGTTAGTTAATAAGAAGAGAGACAGTCTTCTTGCAAGGCAATGAGTCAGATTCTTTTTTAATTTCCTTATAGAATGCATTTTGATTTTCTTATATCTTAAAAACAGCATGTTCGTAGCTTGGAATCTAGCATAAGTGAAAAAACCGTGACTATACATGCTACAGATTTTTCTATCTGAAGAGCAGATATTTAATACTAAGACTTCTACTTAGCTATCATAATTACTTACAGTACCATGCCTGCTTCTCATCTGCCTGGCTATGGTTCATACTAGTACATGGGAGTTTGTAGTTACTATAAAGATAAAGGCCATACGTTTAGATTTTCAAATGACTAAATGTCAAGTTTGGCATCAGAAATCCACCAAAATCCTCTGAAATCGCATGATTGTGAATTCCTTCTTGTCACCTCTTGGAAATCATGACCTTCACTTGGCTGTGGGAAACGCCTAGAAAAAGTCAGGACCTCCAAAACAAGATTCACTGTGTTGGGCTGTGTTTAAGACATGTCGTGTACTATCCGCTGTAGAAGAAATATGGCATCTTTAAAGAATAGACCAGAAACAGAATAAATGGAGTTTTCACTTCCCTTGATCACAGCTGATTCCTGAGACTTATCAGCTTTCTGGGAACACACCATTGCTGTCTAGGTTCAAAAGAATGCCCTACTTTTCTTGCAAAATCACTTTGAAGATTATATGGTTTGCATTTGCCCAAGCCCTGGCATGGGGATTTCACCTTTGTTGG
Organism: Tichodroma muraria; assembly: GCA_013390105.1. Taxonomy (NCBI): domain Eukaryota; kingdom Metazoa; phylum Chordata; class Aves; order Passeriformes; family Sittidae; genus Tichodroma; species Tichodroma muraria. Next base: position 30,358 of record WAAG01012795.1, on the reverse strand, counting down.
GATACTCACTTTCAAAGCCTCGGTTGTTTCTCCAGAGGAATAGTGTTCACGTTAAGCAAAAAAGGCAAATAGCGTCTCATTATCAAGAAAATGTAAAAAGAGAAAAAAAAAAGAATGTTATTTGTCACTCATATTGTAGAGAAAGAAACTATTTCATGCCTTTACAAAGTCCTCCCCTCAGAGCAGAGGAGAGGTGGACTAAGAGTAGAAGTCAAAATAATGGGAGAGGGCTCTTGGCTACCTTCAGGGAAACAGCGAGAGTTCCCATTGAATTGCAATAGCACCAACTTGGAAGGGCTTCCAATTTACCATTGTAGTAACTACTCTCCAGTCTGAATAGCCAAAAGCCTGGACTGGTTGGTAAAATACCCTGAAGTCCTTCTGAATATTCTGAAACTTCAAAGCTTATGCAGAAGACAGAAAATTAAGTATAAAAATGTTGACAGTGTTGCTAAGGAACCAATAGCAAATTTGGTAGGTTTCCCTTGATTGCTTTCTGTAACCTTTTCAATAACCCTGCCCCACAGCTGCTGCCAAGACTCTGCAGAGCTGCTGCATGGCCAGGTCCAACTCCACCCAGATGGCCAGCAGTGAGACTGCAGGGAGGATGGAGGGAGAGTGCCTTGAGAGTACTTACCAGCTTTGTGTAAATAAAATAACACTATCCCTTGAATGCTCCATCTTTGACAGTCTTGTGCACTTTTGGCATCACATAAGAACCTGAAGTGATGTTTTGAGTCAGTCAGAGCTGAGGAACCACATGAGCCAGCAACGTGAGGAGAGATTTGCATGTTCAGAGGGTACTTCCTAAGAAAACTCCACAGTCATTATGTAAATAGCTGAACTCAGGGTTGTTTTCATGGAGGTTACAGAGCCATAGGCAATATGGTTGCCCAGAATTACAATGCAGGCATTACATTGTTAATGCAGGACCAACAAATTGGTCCAACACTGGAAGCGAAGTGGTTTCCAACAGCCACCTAAATGCAGAAGAGGGGAGACAACTCTGTGACTGTATAATGTAAGATGCAGTGTTCCCAGTTGTTGGATGCAGAACTGAATTTATTTTATTGCAACAGTGCTATATTCAGTCTCAATTAAATGCACTCAAGAGACCCATTTTCAAGTGTTATTCATACTATGTGACCAATTCTTCATTTACAAAAGGAGCATCCTGAGATAAAAAGACCACAAAATGAGTAATTCCTTTTAACAAAAAAATTTCCAAGAAAGATGATTTCAACAGAAGGAAATGATGCGCCACATACTACTAGGAAGCAGACAGTGTAAACACTTCACACTACAACCATTGAATCATTGAATGTTTTGGGTTAGAAGTGATCTAAAAGGCGCTAGTTTCAAGCCCCCTGCTGTGGGCAGGCATGCCATTCACTACATCAGGTTGCTCAGGGCCTCATTCAACCTGGCCTTGAACAGAATACTAATTATATTGTACTGATAGATGTAACATTTGAGTAGCATATAGGAAACCAATGTAGAGAACTGTATTTACAGCAGGGGATACAGATAATCAACTATAAACATGTATCTGAAAGCCTTTGTCAGGGCTGACTTTATGTGAGACTGGGGAGGAAAGAAATCTGTATCAGGGAGGGACAGAGTGTTTTTAACAGACATGTTTGTCGAAGACAGGATACAGTTTCAGAGCCACAGCACCTGCACGGCTCCTATGCTTTTCCAGACAAGATTAGCATCTCCAAATACTCCGGAATTCATCACCCTGCCAATTATTAGAAAAGCCCATATGAAGCATATTTTCTAATAATGAAACCATATGAAGCAATATCCAAAGCAAACAGGGATTCCTGCATTTCTCATTTGTCACTCCACATGCCAGTACCACACACATTAGACTGAATTCAGGGCCTTCTCTAGATGTTTTAGATAGACAAGATTTCTGCATAGCCTTTACAGAACATGCTGACACTTCCACGAAGGGGCTGTGGTTCTTACGTCCAAAGTTATCTTTCAATGAGAGTATATTTTCTGTGAAAGAACAAAGGAGAACTAAAAAAAAAATCCCACTCTTCAGCAGCTAAAGAAATCATCTGTAGAAACTGCTTCTTGAGGATGACTGACTTGACTAACTCAACAGATTCAATTTGCATTATTAACAATAAACATAATTACATAGATCTATCAACAATACTTCCAGATAGTGCTGCAATTACATGCTGATTGAACAGACTGCATCATGAAATCAAAGCCACAATTACTCAACAGAGAATGTGAACATGGTGAGACACTTGTGCAGCATTAGATTACAGTGCTGCAGGAAATGACAGAGGAGCCGTTACATTATAGTCAACAGATTAATGCAGAGCCAGTACTTCAGGGGGGAGCAATTATATCCAACATATCTTCCAGTGGCAAGGGGGTGAAGCTAGTGGCTCCTAGGTTACCAGGACTTTGTTTTTCTGATATCTCACACATTTACTTCCCATTCACCTACACTGATGATAGTTCTCTCCCTTCTTTCCAATTTCTACTGCCTTTAATACTCCAGTGCATTCAGCCCACTTATGCTTTTCATTGTTAGACTCAGCCTTTCTTTCTGTCCACCTCAGTGGGCTTTGGGACAGAGTGGGCTCCCTAAATGCTCTCTGTCTTCAAGACTCCTCCAAACTCCTATCTTTAATGGAGGCTTTGCTGGTGTATCTATGCAGGTGCGCTCCGCCCTCTGGCCTCCCTCTGCCCTGCGCCGTGAGGAGAGGACCTGGAGCAGGCACAATGACTTTCCTGCGTTTCGCAAAGCAGGAGCACTTGCAGCATTAGATGAGTAATTATAACAACTCTGCCCTTTCATGATGGAAAACATACAAATCATTAGCAGTTAATAAAACAGTGGAGCCTACAGATTTGGCAAACATTTATTACTGTCTAGGAATTTCAGACTCGCAGCTTGAGTAGTAGTCAGTATCATATTTAGAAATCATTTGTGTATTTAGAAATACTGCTTTCTCTGAAATGAAAGGAAAAGTCTGGTACATGTTTTTCTCTTTACATAAAAATTATTTCACTATCTCTTCGTCTTTTGGCTGAGTCCTGCAAAGTGAATCCAACTAATTTATGTGACTGTTGATGTAATTACTGAAGAAATGTTCAGTTTGTTAATACCATCCTCAGCTATTAGTGTATCAATGGGTTGACTCTGAGGAGCACTGGGTGATGGAATCTTTTCAACATAAGCAACCATTAATTAGCCGGGTGAAGAACTCTGTATTCGGTTTAGATAATAACTCCATATTTGATCATTTATCTTTTTCTCTTTGCCTCAAACGTAGTTTCTTATTACATAGTCTTTTGTTCCAGCTTTCCTAGAGCTACCAAAAACTGTACAGAATTTGGACCAGCTAATACGTTAGACTTTATGAAAAAGTCAATTTCTTATTACATTTTCCTGCCACGCAACAAGAGGCCACCATAGCAACATCATTCTGTGCTCACTGCTGAAGTACCACAGGATCTTCTCTTACCAAAATATGAGAACCAATAAGCCACATTACCTGGTATTCTGTATTAACCTCTGCAGTGAGAAAGGTATTTTCTTCTTACTTTCCATTGGGTTTAGGATTACATTTTGCTCTTGTTCTGCTCTCACTCCTTGGAATCCTATGGACCAAACTTTGCCATCACTTATGGGAATGTATTTCCCACCAAGTGTATGAGTTGCCTCTGATACTTCTCACACTAAAGGAGAAGTAGTTTCACTTCAGCTGCTGGATGGTAAGACTGAGAGAGTCTCCTTCAGCTACCAGCCTGCCTGCAAGACTATGAGACCTAACTTAGGGGAATTGTATGTTGCTCTGAGACTTCCAAATGAGATCACATAAAGACATAGGATATTATAAACATAATTTTTAATAAAATTACTTGTTCTGCAGTATTCTGAAAACGTGTGAAACAATCTTCAAGGTGTCAGAATTTGCTACAGCATGGAAAGATTCCTAAGGTTTTTATTAGCAAAATTTTTGAAAGCATCTGTGCTCTTCAGATGTTTTGAATTCTGCTTGTCTAGTTCCAAGTAATTCCTGTTCCAAAAAGTCAGCTTTTCAGTGGTAATCAGACCACAACAGCAACATATATCAGTGGGAGTTGATATGCAGATGAGTCAGTAGCTGGAAACTCAGGTGAGCTATCAAAATGAATAGATACTGCAAAAAAATTAAACATATTAGTTGTGGCATTAATCAACAACTACCACAGCCAGCAGGTAAACAGGATGGGACAGATACTTTACAACATGCCAGCACACCTCAACCCCTAGAACAGAAAGGTGAACTAAAAATTATGCCATCCTGTTTATGCTGTAGTTAAGCACAGTGTGATTAATACAGCTCTGAGAGTGAACACTTGCTGTACTGCTTAGCTGTCTTGTTAATAATTATTTAGCTAAGAAACAAACATATATTTTCATTTCCTTATGATTCTTGCTATTCAGCAGTTGATGATTTTTCCTTATTTCCCGATCTCCCTCTCTCAAATACAAACATTTTAGTGCAATACCTTCCTTCAACTGTAACAGTACATCAGAATTAACTATGCAACTACCCTTTGCAGATAGAAATAGTTTCTTCTACTCCATTCAACTTGGCATCATTTGCCCTTCAAATAAATCTTTGATATATTAAATCTGGTCCTTTTGGCTACAGAACCAAAACCAGATTTGCTCAACTTTATTTAAGGTAGTTGTTAATCTGGAAAATGGACAAACATGTCACTTCCTCCCAAAGCTAATTAGGGATATCTGGTTGGACATTTTGACATTTTTCTTTGCAAATGAAAAGGTTGCTTTTGTTGTTTTTTTTTCCAAAAGTAAGATTATGGCAAGAGTTGTTACAATTAATTTCTTTATTCAAAGAAAGCTTGAGAAAAATCTTCAATATTGTCAACTCATTCTACTTGCTCTTTAAACTAAAGACAGTTTCATTAATGCCTTACTCTTTATAAATTTTAGCTAATATAGACTCATAGAATCATTAGGGTTGGAAAAGACCTCTGATATCCTTGAGCCCAACTGATAACCCAGAACTGCCACCTTCACCACTAAAACATGAGCCCAATTTGTTTACTTTAAAAGTGATAAATAAATATGTTAAAATGACAAAAAAATGCCTGTACCTGTAGTTCTTGGAGAAGAGTCAGTGGATAACAAGGAACAGGTTTATACAGTGCAGCATGGAAGTTACTCTGGCAGACGACACCGACCTTGTCCACGCTGCGCATAAACTCTATGTTTAGAGAAGAGACCTTCCTGCTTCCATCTGCCCAGCCCTGCAGCCTTTCAGGGATCAGTACATGTTCACCTGATGGCACAGTGTCGTCCAATATATATGGCCAAGAAAACCAAAGAAACACTGCCGCCCTACTACTGTTTTTATACAATCTCTTTAGGTGGTTTGTGGCACTTAATAGTCTCCTAAGTTACCCTTCATAGCTCTCCCTCTCATTGGAGAGTTAAGATTTATGTGTCCAGTAAGATATTGCCTTTCCATGTGGATGAAAAAAACTTAATTCTGTTTTCACAGAAAATGTTACAGTATACTCCAAGTTTAAATAATAAACCTCTTAAACTAGTTATTATTAAAATTAAGTGCATCAGCTACTTTTAAAGAATGGTCTCAGCAACCTTTCATTTATGACCTTGTTTTAAACAATACTGTAATCAAAGTTTCAAAGCAAGTCTGTAGCTAATGCTGTCAAGACAATTAATTTTTAGTATACCTAAATGTTGCTTTAATGGGGTTGCTGCTGAGAAATAAAATTTTATAGCAGTAAACTACGCATAAATGTGTTTAGGAACATAACAAATGCCAACTCAGATTGTTTAAATGGAGGGCAGCATATCCAAGAACATGGAGTTCATCCAGATTATTTCTAGCCATGCAGAAAATGTAGTTTTCGAATTGTTTAGGAAGTAAGAGTGTAGGGACTTCTCCTCTATTTTAGCATCTCCTTTCCAACGCACAGTAGAATCTGTCCACTTTGGCAATTGCTTCAATTTGAGTAGCTGAAGAGTCTCACTGGAGTCTTTGGTACCACCAATGGTGGGAACCCGCATTGCTTTTTTAGAGGGGTAAACTCATGGCTGCAGCCCTTACCTTCTACTCTGCTACAGCTATTTGGTGCTACTCCACAGCCATGAAGCCGCACTAAAGTTGGGCATCTGTCTGGGCTCTCCAGTGAAAAGAGGAATTAGCAAGGTGCCTTCCTTTCCTGTTTCCTCTCTTCCCTTGGGTAGCAGCCTGGCTATCACAAAGAAACAAAGGCAGGGTGAGAGCTCTTTGCACCTTGGGGACGCAGCAGAGTCACTGCAGAGGCGGCTGAAGCTGCTCTCGTCCACACTGGGAGCAAGGCACAGAACATCAGGAAGGCATAAGGACCACAGCCCTTCACAGCTGGGAAACACAACACCGTGTCAGGGAAGACCAGAGAACTTATGACTGATGATTTGAGTCATGAAACATCAGGTGAACCTTTTCTAAGGGAACGTCATCTTTGTGAATACCCAATAATTCACATCAAAGGGGTTTTAGCTAAGAGCCATCGACGGAGTTAGGGCTGAAGCTTGTTGGCTTCCACTTCTTTTTGGAAATGAACTGCCTCAAATGTACAGTATAGACTTCAGGAAAAACAGTAGAGGTAGAGATAACATTCCTATTTTTAAAACCATATTTGAGTCTTGGTAATGGGAGAAGGAAGAAGCAATCATGTTGCCTGATATCGGGCACTGATTTGAGCACCTTAATTTTAAAAAGTCATGTCCATAGTTCCATGAATGGACAATGTAAAGTAAAAGACTTTTCCAGAAGATGAGAAGCCTTTTTCTGAGTTTGGGAGAGAATCCTTGCTGAGTTGTTTCTGTGAGGAGCTCACAAGGATTAGTATTCTGCTAATAATTATCCTTCACGTTACTTGCCAGTCAGTAGATAGTAAGAATACCTTCCACTTCTAAACTGTTTGAATAACTTGCAGGCAGCAGAGAAGCTTACTGGTTAATTTGGTACTTTGACACATGCACACTTAAAATAAATCCAAATGGTCCTTAAATCATTGCATTTTTATTCATTTATTGACGGTGATGTAAGTTCAAAGCCCATTTATGGAAAGAGGGAGTGCAAATTGCAGCTTTTGAAAATGCAACCCACTATATGTAGTGTAATAGCAAGATTAATATTTTTCCAATCTGTACGTTTATTTTATTTTATGCAAACATAAAAAGCTCTAGGCATCTAGACATATACTAAGAAAGAAAAATTAACATCAACAACATAAGCAATCCCAGTAATTTCCTGTATGTGCAAAGGGAAAATAAACCTCTTTGTTATTTACTAATCCCAAGCCCAATATTCCCCCAGCCCTCAGCTGCCCTCTTCCTCCTCAAAGGCCTGGGAACAGAGCTGGGGGCTTTACAATATGCCTTAAGGATCGGCAGTAAGCTTACTGCAGAATGAAGAAGAGGAGTAGAAAACACTAACTAAAAACAAACACAAAACCCCTACCCTCTCTGAACAAATCTTGGTATCTTTTGATATGAAGAGCTTTTTGATGCCCCTGAGGCTATGTTCATTTTTAACAAACAAGGACTGTGTGTTCCTTCCTGTTACCCCTGCTCACTCTTTTTTTTTTTTTTTTTTTTTTTTTACTGGTAAGCATAACCCTAGAAACCAGAGGCACTTGGATCATTTTTATAATTTATACAATATTTGTTTAAAGTTCCTAATTTGACATTATCTGTACTCTGCAACCAAACCAAAATTCTGGATGTGTAAAGTTAAGGCAAGCAGCCAGGTTACAGAACCACGTTTCAATTTCACTTCCAGTTTGCCAGCACTATTCACCCCAAGAACTGAAGGCCATTAACCCGACCACCCCAACCACAGTGTTTCCCTTCTGTGGTTCATGTTTTCTGTCAAGTATGTCTTTAAGTGAATGAGCTGGGAGACAATCTTGACAACATCCTTTTACAGTCATTCCCATATATAATTTCCTAATATTTATTAATACTACAAAACCAGACAGGCTATAACAGATTTGCCTTGTCATCTTATAAATGGAAAGTTCAGCTTATATATTCATCCTACACCCTTGCCATTTAGGTCAGTTTATGCTATAATCCTCACAGTTAAAATGTCTGCAACACTACACGGTGCTAAAACCAGGCTTTACAAAGAAAAAAAGTGGTAAGAACTCTCAATCATAACCAGAACTAACAATTTCAGGTATAATTTGAAATAAATATGGGTATATCTTAGTCTAAAGGGAGGTTAAAGGGAGGAAACATTGTGTGAGGGAAAGAATGTTCTAGCATCTTTACACTGTAAGGTTAAAAGAAATTCAGATGCAAACCTGTAAGACTGTAAAATCCAAAAAGAGAATACTATTAAAGCAAAGAATACCTGTTATATTTAATTTCATTTCAGTGTCCTTAAAAGTTAAAGAAAAGCGGATACTGTAACAAAAAGGCAGCTAATTCATAAAACAATAAAAACAATAGAAAAATGAAGTCAAATCCACAGTGCACGACAATAACCCTTGTGAGCAAATGGAACCACCCCAAAGTAAATGATCAAAACCTCACACCTTTCTACACAGCTCAGCCAGCTATATTAATAATTAATAGTTTACTACTCAGATAGGAATTCTAGCGAAAGTATGAAAGGAAAAAAAACACAACATCAAAGCAAAGCAAAACAATCTCACATCCTACTGTCTGCTGTAAACTGAAGCCTCTTTTCACAAATGCTCCGATCTCTATACCAAAACCACTGATGGATGTAAATATAATCTATATGCTGGTTAACTGGGTGAGAGGCTGTATTTTGAGACTACGCCCTCATCGTGACTGTAACCCTTCTGCCGATAGTGATGCTCTTTCAGCCAAAGCAGAGGCAGTATCTGAAGATCCCCCCGAAGGAGGCAGGAGCCTTGGTTCTGGCGGGCAGACGCGAGGACGGGACCTCTGGTGCAAAGAAATGGTGTAAAACAGGCGCGACCCAAAACTGGCTCCGGTTCGGGATCGGGCACGTGCTGGAGCTCAGGCAGAGCTTTGCCTTTGGGAATGTCAAAAGCAGACTCTAAAAGTTTCTACTGCATTTACCCAGGAACACCACAGACCAGCAGAACTCAGCGTAGGTGTAAAAGTTACGGTTTGTGAGGGAAGGATTTCCTGAAAACTTTACCCGTGTTCTCAAAGTGCTGCCACAAGAAAAACAATTCCTAGAGCACACACACAAAAATATTTTTATATTGACTAGCTGATGCAAGAGATGGAAGGAAGGATCAGGTTTAGAAAAAAAG
>WAAG01012795.1:0-20948 GCA_013390105.1 Tichodroma muraria | reverse complement strand
CGCGCTCCGCCGCCAGCGCCCGGCGTTTTGCGGAGTCACCGCCGGCGCCTCCAGGCCGAGGCCCGGCGAGGGGGGGAGCGCGGGCGGGGGGCCGGGCCGGGCGCGACACTTATTTGTGTTTTTGGACGATAAGCTGGAATATGCTAGCGCTTTGTTTAGACAGGAGAAGTCCAGTTACGGGATTTCTGTACGTGGAATTGCCCGTAGGCTTCTCGATTCATGCAAGTGTACATATACTTAGGTTTTTGTCGTTTGTTTTTTTACCTTTTGCCTAGGGTCAAAGTCAGAGTGGTGGACATGGTCCTGGTGGTAGCAAGAAGGATGACAAGGTAACTGAAACCCAAATAAATCCTTACAGAAGGAAGTACGACTGTGCTGCTACAGAGCCTGGCTGCAGTAGGCTTTTAAAATTTACTTTCAAAAGATTATTGTTGTATTTGGAATTGCATAAAATTATGCTCTTGCTGGCTCTGATGAATGTCTTTTCTGGGTATACATTGGAGAAAAAGGGAACTTAAGAAAAACTGAAATTTCATGCCAGTGACTTGTTTTTTTTTAAAAATAAAATTATAAGTGTGTCAGGATTAGGAAAGACTAGTTGCCTTCAACCTGTCACTTCAGGAACTGTTGGCTTGAATGTGGCATGGCACAATGGTCTGCAGTAGGAGTGTACTTTACGTTGTGGGACATCAGGGGCCTCCCTGGTCTCCTTTGGAGCTGAAAGTACAATGTACACGGCAAGCAGTGCCTAGGCTGGGAAACTGAACGTGTCTGATTTATTGATTGAAGTGCAGCAGAAAGGTGGAGATGCAATATTTTTCTCATTGTCTCATCTACTAGTTTTTTTTGTGATCTACTTTAGGCTTGAGCCTTCCATGTCCTATGTTCACTGAAAACTGTCAGAAGTTTAAATTATAAAGAGGGATATAAAATAAGCAGGAAAAGAAATTTTTGAACATTCTTAAAAAATAAGAGTCACGTTTCTTTTGGGCTTCTTGCTACAGATCATAAGGAGAAAGTTTTGTTAGGAAGTCCTTCACCTTGAGCTGTTTTTTTGTCTGTGTATTTAACACCTGTGTGTATTGTTTCATTGTTATCCCAATTTTTTTCACTTCGAATGGAATTCTTTTTATGAATAAGGATAAGAAGAAGAAATATGAACCTCCAGTTCCAACCAGAGTGGGGAAAAAGAAAAAGAAGACCAAGGGACCAGATGCTGCCAGCAAACTCCCCCTGGGTAAGCATGCTGCCTCCCCTGCAGAGCTGCGGACTGTCCGCTCTTCGGGAAGTACAGAGCTCCTCGAGATCTGCCTCTCTAGAGGTTACTAACACCATGCCAAATGTAATTTTACTTCTAATTAACATAAACCCCCCCCACACACACACACAGAATAAGATTATTGTTTTGCAAGATGCAGCCTGTGAATTCCCAGGTAAGAGAGAGAGAGAAATTAAACTGAGGAAAAATGCAGGGGAAATATTAAATCTGTTTTTCACCTGGAGTTACAGTGGGACAAGTAAGGTACAATTTACAGTCAGGAAAATAAAGCAGGATTTCTAGTAATGAAATAGTGGTTCGTTGGTACCCTGTCAAACTTGTTCTAAAATACTGTGATTCTGCTTTGGTTACAGTGACTCCTCACACACAGTGCAGACTCAAGTTGTTGAAATTGGAGAGAATTAAAGATTACCTCTTAATGGAGGAAGAGTTTATCAGAAATCAAGAACAGATGAAACCTTTGGAAGAAAAACAAGAGGTGAGGTTTGAATGAACTGTTACTTTTAGTGTTACAGTAAATGCTCTTAATTAATGTGAACTACTTCATACCAAAGCAGTGGAAATAAAGTTGATACAAACATACCAGGTTTATCACAATTCCTCATTAATTGGCTCAATTGTTTTAGACCAAGCCTGGATCGCTGCAGATGAAGCCATGGGAGTTTTTTGTTTTTTAATGCTCTATCAAAGTGCAGCTCACAGATACCCATCAACAGAGAAAGAAAATTCTAGTTATTGGCATCCATATAAATGTGTGGTGTCCATAGGGTAGGACTAAATTAATAGTGGATTTTGTTACTGACTCTGTCTTTTTGGGGCAGTAGAACAATAGGGAAGACTGGTTCTGCTATGTTCTGTCTGAATTGTGGAGCCAGTGTTGTACAAGAATGTTTTTGCCTGTCTTCAGTTGTTTCTTGGATTCTTCTTGACAACAGGAGGAAAGGTCCAAGGTGGATGACCTGAGAGGAACACCGATGTCTGTGGGTACCTTGGAGGAGATCATTGATGACAACCACGCCATTGTGTCCACATCAGTGGGATCAGAGCACTATGTCAGTATTCTGTCTTTCGTGGACAAGGACCTGCTAGAGCCAGGCTGCTCTGTTTTGCTAAATCATAAGGTGAGTTGTTTTTATAAAATCAAGTTTCTTACACATTCTTGTACTGTTTTTAACTGGCCTTTATTTTCTGAAGACCACAGGAGAGAGAATGCTGTTTATTTCACACACCTGAATAAGTGGGCATAGGGATTAGACTTCAGCTTGTATTAAAAATGCTGCTTGCCTTCTTTGACAACTCTTAATTCTTGAATTAGGTTCATGCTGTGATAGGAGTCCTGATGGATGACACAGACCCTTTAGTGACTGTGATGAAAGTAGAGAAAGCTCCTCAAGAAACGTATGCTGACATTGGTGGCCTTGACAACCAAATTCAAGAAATCAAGGTATTCAGTTGTATTCTTTTACAGTTAAGCCAGCAATGTAACTGTTGTGCTAGGAGCTGAGAAGGGAAAGAGCAGGACTGGCTGCTGTTCCTGTAGTGGTGTCCTTTATCTTTCTGTAGAGCATTTCTTCATTAGATTTCACTGAAAAAACAGTGGACAGACTCGTGGACCTCAGTCTTTTAAGTGGGTCACCAGAGGCTGCGTGCACAGGAACCTTTCACAGTTGTTCAGGAACCTATAGAGCTGAGAGCTCATAACAATCTCTCTAATAGCTTATTACTTTGCAATATGTAAAGTTTCAGTTGTTGAAAGATGAGAGTTTAATTGTAAAACTGCAGAGGTTATTTTGAGTGTCTGATGCTGTCCAATCTAAGGATTTATTCTCTCAGGGCAATTGCTTGTTTTGTTTTTGCATTTGTTTGTCATTTGGTTGGGGTGTGTTGGGTTGGTTGGTTTTTTCCTACCAGCAGAAGTCTGCCTGAACCTTGCTAAAACTCAACCCTTTTGTTCTGGGTAGGTGTCTAAAACCACAAATGTTCTTAAAATCTATGGTGTCTGGTAACTTTTTATAGAAGGCACCCTTTCATAAAGGGTTCCCTGGCCCCAAGGTCATGGATGTTTGGGGTTCAGGAACTCCAGGGTTCTAAATCTGGGATGATGCATTGAGGATGGAGGAGGGGGAATGTTCACTGCTGCTCTGCCATACATCAAGTGGAAACAATAGGAAGAACCTGTGCAGGTACAGTAGTTGTCTGCCTTAGAATTGGAGGCAACAGAGAGCCACGTGTTTCAATGTCTGTCTTGAAATCAATTAAGTTCTTTTTGCCTTCACTGCTTTCATTATTGCTGAAGATCCTTACAGATCTCTGTTGGAGACCACTCAGTCTTATAAAAACATGTTTGTGTTTCTTGTGCTTCAGGAGTCTGTGGAGCTTCCTCTCACCCACCCTGAATATTATGAAGAGATGGGTATAAAGCCACCCAAAGGAGTCATTCTGTATGGCCCACCTGGCACAGGTATTTCACAGTTCAATAAAATCTGTGCTAACACAAATAAAATAATTTACACTTGGTTAGTATTTAAAGCATTGCCAAGTCTGTCACAAATTTCATAAAACTGTTTCATTAGGGCACTTCTTTCTTTCTCTTTCCCTTCTCTGCAAACTAATTACAGTATTTCTTTCCAATTTAAAAAAGGCAAAACTTTACTCGCCAAAGCAGTGGCAAACCAAACATCAGCAACTTTCCTGAGAGTGGTGGGTTCAGAGCTCATCCAGAAGTACCTGGGAGATGGCCCAAAGCTGGTGCGCGAGCTGTTCCGCGTGGCTGAGGAGCACGCCCCGTCCATCGTCTTCATTGACGAGATTGATGCGATCGGCACAAAGAGGTACAGTCCTGAGCTCCACTGCACACACGGGGACTGATGGCCAGGAGCAACAAAACTTTACTAGAAACACTTCTTTTGCAGCTATACTGAGACTCAGTTTCTTTGCTCTGCTGCTATTTGCGTACACTGTTTTGATGTAAGCATTTCTAACAAGTAACGCTTCAAATAACTTCTGTGGAAACGCGGTATATCACAGCCTTTTCCTACTAAACGGCCCTGACCAGACACAACCTCTTCTCTTGCTACGTGGCAGCATCTGTAGCAGACAGCGTCAAAACCAGAGAGAGACACTGTGTATATGGGATCCTCTAGCTGCAAGTCCATATACAGTAATTTGCCTTAGTGATCCAATTGGAAAACAGAATATTTTATAGAGAATATATCCATTTGTTGTTTGCCTCTCGAGTAGGTAGCTAAATACTTCTGCTCAGAGAGTATTTCACAGAAGGTTACGCAGTGCATGTCATGGAGAAGCATTGCTTGTTTGTGCTACACTAAACTGTTGTTTAGCTCATATCCAAACAGTATTTGAAAATTCTGTAGGTTTGTTGGAATGTCCAATGCAAAAAGTCTTTAAAGTAGTGGTTTTTAAATAAATAAAAAGGTGCTCATACATGCTTACTACATGGCCACCAGCCCGAAGTGCCACCAGGCCAAAGTGCCAGCCGCTGCCTTATGTATGGATTGTGTGCTTTTGAGAATTAGGTTTTTTTCCTTCTTTATGTTGATTTTGTTAGGTGGGAAGAAGATATTTCCAAATATAACAAACATGGAAAAAAACCAAATTTCTTTCGCATGATGGCTGTTACATTCCCCAACCACAAGAATAGTTCAGTGTCTCTTTACTTACCTAGATGTCACAACATGATTCTGAACACCTATGTTTTTTTAATATGGATAAACATTGCATTTTTTATTTAAATCTCTTACGGATGTTTACAGACAAAATGCCCCTCTCCCCCTTTTGTTTATACCTTTATGGCAGTTACTTAGTGCTTTTTCTGACTATGCTTTTTTTTCTTAAAGGTATGACTCAAATTCAGGGGGTGAGAGAGAGATCCAGCGCACAATGTTGGAGCTGCTGAACCAACTGGATGGGTTTGACTCTCGGGGGGATGTTAAAGTTATCATGGCTACAAACAGAATAGAAACACTGGACCCAGCTTTAATTAGACCAGGTAAGGGACTTCCCTGCTGTGCATTCTTAAGCCACTTTTCTTGTGAAAGGACTTGTGATAACTTGACACACACAGGCTGGTAAAAAGACTGCAAGTTGTTCTTATTCACTATCTCATCTATATTGGTGGATCTGTGGAAATCAGAACCCATTCACAAGCTTCTAAATAGGAGAAAAATCTTTGGAAAAGAAATGTGTTAATTCCTTTACATATACATAAACAACTCGAATATTCTTCCTTTCTATTGAGACGGCACAGCCATTTTAAGTAATTGTTAAGCAAGCTGTGTGCAGCAGCAGCACACCTGCAGCAGCTGGGGAAAGCAGGACAGCACCACCTGTGTTTTGGGGGTGAGAGCCTAGGCCTTACCAGAGACCGCCTGGATCCTGGTGCAGGGAAAGCAGGCTGCTCCTTAGTGACCTGGCACACTCCTGCCATTGGGGCATGAGTGAGGGAGATGTGTTGAGCTTGAGCAGGCACAGGTAGTATTTTGAAATGGCCACTAAAAATGTGCCAAAGCATAGCGTGTCTGTGGCGTCTGTTAAATCAGAAGCTAGAAAACAACACAGAGAGCAAATGAATAAGCTGAAATACCTCCATGGTATTTCATGTTTCAAGTTGCTGAGGTATGTGTTTGGTCTGGTTTTGTCATCATTTAGCTTTAGACCCTTCAGCTCAAACCCAGTGCTGTTAGAGTACAGAGGAGATAATACTATGCCAGAATTGAATGAGATAGTCTGACTTTGCTTTCTATTCCAAGACAAGATTCATTGTGGCAAGAAGAATCATGGAACTGTTTAGGCTGGAAAGAACCTTTCAGGTCATTGAGTCCAACCATTAAGCTAACATGGCCAAGTCCACCGCTAAGCCACATCCCCAAGTGCCACTTCTACACCTCTTTTGAGCACTTCCAGGGATGGTGACTTCACCACTTCCCTGAGCAACCTGTTCCAATATTTGACAACCCTTTCCATGAAGAAATTTTTCCTAATATCCTGTCTAAACCCCCCTATGTGAACTTGAGGCCATTTTCTCTTGACCTGTTACCTGAGTAAAGAGACCAACCCCCACCTGGCTACAACCTCCTTTCAGGCAGCTGTAGAGGGTGATAAGGTCATCCCTGAGCCTCCTTTTCTCCAGACTTAACACCCCAAGATGTTCCTTCAGATGTTTGTGCTCCAGACTCTTCACCGGCTCCATTGCCCTTCTCTGGACATGCTCCAGCTTAAAAGCTACTATCAGTCAAACCCTTCAGGTGTTCTTCCTGGTGTTTCCAACAGCTGCATGCAAAAAAACCTAAGACTGAACTTTCCTTTTGCACAGGACGTATTGATAGGAAAATAGAATTCCCTCTACCTGATGAAAAGACGAAGAAACGAATCTTTCAGATTCACACAAGCAGGATGACATTGGCAGATGATGTGACTTTGGATGAGCTGATTATGGCAAAAGATGACCTCAGTGGTGCAGATATTAAGGTCAGTGCACATCACCATTGTTTATACTTCAAAGCAAAAATCAAGTCTCATTTTTGCTGCATCCAGAACTATTGCCGTTTGAACTGTTTGCCAATTTTCTGCGCTTACATCACCGAGGGACAGTGGGATGGTTTAAAACACCTTTTATGAGTGCCAGGTACTCTGCTTTACAAATGGGAAATTATCAAAATCATAATTGTGAGGTAGCTTGTGTTGGTAAGAGTATGTACCTGTGTTACCTGAACATGAAATTTTAAAGTAGCAAACTAGAAACTAAAAGGAGAATGTGGAATCTTTTTCAAGGTATCTTAAACATTACTTAAGATAGTACAGGATAAGTAGCATTTTTAGGGACTATGTTGCAAGGCAGATACAAATACAGCTGTTTATCAGGAAGCTTCAGCCATACCCTGTCTGCTTTTTTAAAGCAGATAGAGCCCTTGCTACCACTCTAATGAGTTTAAACCAACATGACACAACTGTCACCTCCCTGCAGAAGGATCACACAGCTGGATGTGTCTGTCCTTGCACAAGGGGAATTACTGTTGTTACAAAGCTGCCTTTCTGTCAGGGAAGTGTAACTCTTGACAACTTCTGTCCTTTTGGACACACTCACCTGTCTTTATTCAGCCTGCTTCAGTGCTACAGCACAGTATCAAACTTAAAAATGTAGATTTTGTTAACATTCCTCACTTCTGCAGTTACTGGAGCAGTAGGAAGATGCAGCTGCCTTTGAGGGTGTGGTTTGAAGGGGTTGCACAGAAAGTGTAACTATTCTTGCTTCCTGTGTTTCAGGCAATTTGTACAGAAGCTGGATTGATGGCTTTGAGGGAACGGAGAATGAAAGTAACAAATGAAGATTTCAAAAAGTCTAAAGAGAATGTTCTCTATAAAAAGCAAGAGGGAACCCCTGAGGGACTGTATCTTTAAGTCATCTGTCTCTTTGGGAACTATACAGAACTTCCTGTGTTGATAAGAGTCTTCTGTAAAACCACACAGCTAGTCTGCATTCATCAACAGGTTAAAAGCTGGGGGGGTTTGGGTTTACAGTCAGTCTAACTTCACTTCTCAATAAAACATTTATTTGAATTGAACTGTTTTGGTGGCAGAGCCCTGCTATTTACATGGAACTGTCTGTTGCATCCTCTGATTTTCAAGAAAATGTGCTGGCGACCCAAGTGCTTGTCTCAGTGACCCACACCTCATGGGCAGGGAGCAATGCAGGTGCCCCAGCTCTTGGTCCTCTTAGGCGTGGCAGTGTCTTACAACTACTCTAGCATTACTGTTCCTGATTACCTTCTTACATCTTTTTTTAGGGGCTAACCAGGACAAGTGTCACTTTTGAGTAACCTCAGTGTCATCAGTCATTTATACATGAAAATCAGTGACGAGTACGCAACCCTGCGTAACACTGCGATACACTTTCAAGGTACCCATCTCTAGCACTTGCAGCTTAAACGAGAGCAAGATGGATGCTCATTGGAATCTTACCCTAAACATCTAAACATGTTTGGATAGGGTACTTGTAAGATTAGACTTTATAAATTTGTTTTTCCCAAAAGGGTTTCAGTTCATTAGATAAACATCCAAGCTCGAGAATGTCTCTGAAAAGAACCAGCACAGCCCCGGTGCCAGACGTGCAGGGTCTGGCATGCAGCAGCTGTGCACAGAAAAATTCTGACTGCATGTCCCATGCTTGGTGTTCTACAGCATAACCTTGAATTCTTCCCCTCTACGCCATTCTGTTGCCTACAGCTCCATTGCCATGAGGGTGAGATGTCTATTGGCTCAGTTGTAGCCATGCACATACTACTTATGAAGCATCCTGTGTAGTACACTTCTGTGAAGGGCTTGTTAAGTTCTAAGTAATTAATTTCCAAATGCACATGTGATCTTTAAGGCTTATATAAAAGTTCCACGTGCAAACCAGTTATGCAATGTGTAGTCTGTTCTGGGAACGTTCTGTGGGAGCAAACGCCAGTAACAGACGGTGGAGAGTTACACCCAGAGCAATGCCTTTGCTCACTGCCAGTGCTCCAACAACAATGGCAGCAGCAGGGCCAAGAGATTTTTTTTTTCCTATGTAAAAAAAATGTGGCTCATTGTTAAAAATGAACCCTACAGATGAATGGAGTCCTGTATTTAATCTGGATGACAGAAATCCTGAAATAGCATTGTTTTTCATCTGGAGCTAGAAAAACAAGTTTTATTACCCATTCTTATAAACCTTAGGAGACCTGTCTACTTGGAAAGGTCACAAAAAGCTAGGGATTTTTTAGCACTTTCTAATCATGGCAGTTGATCTCACTGTTGCTTGAGGGGCTGAAGAGCTTTATGATGTGTGACAAGCAAGGCAGTTTTTATTTGGGACATGGGTGTTACTGCTGGCTCAAAGGAACAGCCACAGAGAAAAGAGATGAGCCCCCTGAAGAACAGCTGCATTGCATTAAGTGAACCCAAGGACTCTGTTCTAGTACCCTGTCAGCCACCACAGGAGCTAAAAAACACATTGGAAAATTCAGTTTTTAGCTTTTGCAGCAGAATTTAACTGCTGCCACTTTTGCCAGAGTTTCTGAACTTGACCATCAAGACTAAAGTAGTAAATACCAGGAGAAAGCGAACAGCAAGTATATTGCCCACAAGGACAGGAAAGCTACTGGGTTCTGAATTAAAAGGCAGGGCTTGCTCCAGGAAGCCTCTGACCATCAAAAGGAAGGAACCAGCTCAAGTACTGCTTTGGGAGAAACTGCAAAGGAAAAGACTTGGGACAGGATGTGTGGAAGAACAGAAAAGTGACAGATGCAGAAGTCACTGCTGCCATCACTGGAAGTTTTCAAATGTGGCTGGAGAGAGAGCTTGTTAATCTCATCTAGGCTCCCTGTCCCACAAAAGGCTGGACCAGATGATCTTTCAAGGTCCCTCTCAGCCTGGGTTCCTCTGTGACTAAGCAGGAGCACAATCAAGCTTCTCCCCTCCCCACAGCTCTTTCAGGGCTTTAGAGGAAATGGCATTCTGCTGTGATGGGAAAGCATTAACAAACAGGCATAATTTGTCATGTTACTGTTCAGAGTACAGAGTAGCTTCTACCTCCAATTCAGCTCTGTCATTTCTGTAGAAAGTAGAAACTTAAAAAATAAACTACATTTTTCACAAAGACTAATCAATTAAGGCAAAACCAGCATCACTTGCAACTACAGCAATATTATAAGGCTCTTCAGAAGTGCTGTAATGCCATTTAAAATTATACATATTCCCTGCAATATTTAAGATAATTTTAGAAAGGAATAAATGAAATGTAGCCTGAACTAAAATGTATCATGTATCTAAAATTCTGTCTTGTATCATGGTGGCAAACCTGAGCCAGAAGTTGTATGTCTTGGTCCAGATGTAGTTTCATGTGTAATAGGATCTCACCAGCTGGATGATCCCAATTGCTTTAGTGCTGCTAGTAACAATTAGTTTTCTCATGAAAAATGTCTGAAGCAGTTTTGGGTATTCACTGGCTGCAGGTATACTTGTTTCAGATGAAAATCCAGTTTCTGAGCTCTTGGGTCTCAAGAGTAGGGATGCTAAACAATCCTTTCCATGTTTCAGCATGGTCTGTTTTACAAAATAAATATATAACATAACTGTATCTTTAAATTATTACCATATTTCATACTACTTCTCTAGGAGCTTGCTAAAAGTCTCCTAGAATATAAGCTACTATTTAAATAATCACAGAAGACTGTACTTTCTTCATGAGAATCAAATACAGATCAAACCTCTACTTCTCTTACAATTGCCTGGATTTGAGTCAAAGCAAGTAATCAATTACAAAAATTTGTTCAGAAGCGAGCTGCTTAGAGATGCATTATAGATACGTTTTCATTTTTAATATACTCATAGTTCTATTAATAAATTAAACACAAGTTACCTTTGAATTTTCAAATATTCAGATATATTTTTCAGAAAGATTTATATTAAAATGGTCATCTGTCAAAGCATACCAAAATAGGTGCCTGCTCAAACAAAAATTTAGCTTTTACTCACAGTATATGTACAGATGTAATGTCTGTTTCACTTGGCAGTTACACATACACAGGCATACCATGCTGAAGGAAATTACCGAAGTCTGCCAACTGGAGGACATTGGAGCATCCGTTTGGCAGATGTTTATTTCCTGTGCTGCTCACCAAGCCATAGTTGGCATGTACTGAACCTCTACTGAACCCCGGGGAATGTAATTTCAAACAACAGAATAAGAAATGCAGGCAACTTCCAACAGGAGGATATTTAAAGAGGGTGTCCTTCTGTGGGAGCCAGCAATACTTCAGAGAAATGGATCCATTACTGTGTGCCAAATCCTTGATTCCAGAATACTTGCAGGTAGTAGAACTCTATTTTGATAGGAATTTATATAAAAGATTTAACAACAATAAAAAAATATCAAGTACATAGTACCCAAGTGCCAACAGAGTTCCTGTATGAAAAGAGACGGAGCTAATTGTTAGCTCTGGAAGCAGCTCCTGTACTTCCTCCCCTCTGCTACAGTCTCCTTTTAAATCTCTAGCAGCAGATCCAGCTCTTCCATAGGTACCCGCACTCTCAATTCTTTTTCAGTCATTAGATCAAGCGTCTCTTGCAGATCATCAGGGAAATACTCCACTGCATCCATATAGAGTACCTGAAAAGACAAGAACACTTCCTGTGCTACCACCTTTCTAACAACAAACACTGTATAAATAAGTAGACAGCAACAACTCTGTAGCAAGAATATAAGAAATATCATGTATTCTTTGAAGTAATACAAATGGAATTAGTACTCCTACAGTGAAAGCCAAGTAGATGTTCAATCAAGTCTTTTACAACTCTTACTGAGTAACTATTCAAAAAGATAAAATGGAGGTCAAGAGGCACTGGAGCATTTGCAGCATATACAGACATTACCTGAGGAGCTGCAGGTTCTCCTCAATAATTTTTATATATTATTACATAAATAAGTTCTTATTTGGCTATGTACTTCTGATACTACCATGCTCATGATGAAAGTCTGAAAGACTCAATCATTTCTAGATCACATGGGATTTCTTACTGCCCTGCCTCAACACAACAACTTTCTGTCCTGAAACACAAACAACACTGACTATTGACCATGTTTCCATTTAAGATGGATCTCTTATTTGCAGAAAATCCTAATATTACTTCCTCAGAAACCTCTCCTTTCATTTGCGTATAATTCCTTACAACAACTACTAAAGATTAACTTTTTTTTTCAAACACAGAACTTCAAAAATTAAAGTATGATGACAAGTTTACCTGTTTTCTGTGCTTACCTTTGCCCAAGGACAGTTTTGAAGGGCTTTATAAAACAATCCTTTACTTTTTTCTTTTTTTCCTAGTGAAGCCTGTGTGATAAAAAAAGTTCATACTTCAGTGCAGTAATAGGTGAAATACTGAAACAATTCTGAGACAAAGAAATGATTGCTGAAAAGCTCAACGTTCTTCCGATGAGAAATCCTTTTTGTTATACATTGTGGCAGTTATGTAATTTGTCAGGTTACACTCTTCAGATGTCTTAGAGGAGTTTCAGGGCTTTACTTGTAAGACAAGTACTAAGAGAACAAGGACTCTTGGCTATTCAAAAGAACCTGGACACACCAAGAGCAGAATATGGTGCCTTGGCCACTCCTCTTGATTTTGTATCAGCTGCAAACTCGCTGATGGTACAGACTCTCATCATCCAGATCATCACTGAAGATGTTAAAGGGCACTGGTCCCACTATCAGTCCCTGGGGTGCAGCACCAGTGGCTGGCCTGCAGCAGGAGTTCATGCTGCTCACTACAAACAAGCCTTGGAGCCTGGCAGTTCAGCCAGATTCCAGCCTGCATCCCTGTCCACTTACCTAACCCATGTTTCATCAGCAAGAGAAAACAGAGAGATCTACAGAACTTAGGGTAATACTGAACAATCACAACTTCTTCTATGACTATATCTGAAAATTTTAATGTTTCTAATTGATTTTGCTTCTCTAAACAATGTTATTTCAAGCTATTACTGTAACAGTATTTTCCTCCATCCTATTAGCATCTAGCAAATATTGCTTGTTGTTCTTGTGAAAAAGGAATGGATGAAATGAATGAAACACTAGTGATAAAACACATCTTTAGCATTTGTGCATACTAGGGTGTCATTTTTAGTTTGTAAAGAATAACAGTAATTCAGTTGTACATTCCTACATACAAAGTTGTATAAAATATTTACAAGCATGTATTTGTGTAGAAATGGTCACCATTAACAGTCCCACACAAGAGACCTTCTCAAACACAAAACAAGATCTCTCCTTCCCCTGCCTCCTCTCTATTTTACAGCCTTCTGACTGCTGATCCCCCTCTGACAACTTATTACACCAGGGGACATGATCAGAAGAGCAACACTGGGGAATGAAAGTTATTGCTTGAGTGTTTTCATCTTCCATATTGTACTTTGGAGAAGCAAGAAAACCAAGATGGCAAAGCTGACTATATGAAGTTGATTTTATTTATATACTTCCACGGGGAACTATGGAAGAAACAAACATTATTGTTTTTTAGCATTAAACTGCAATGCCAGTTAAGGAAACTTTTATATGCAGCTTTTAAGATTCAAAAGACTGTCAAAATTGAAGGCAAGTTATAGAAGCTATAGCTATGTTTTGCCTAACGTGCATTTATTTTGCATATGAACTGCACCTCAAGTGTTGAGGGAGCTGGCAGATGTCACTGAGAGGTCACTCTTGACAATCTTTGATCACAGAAACTGTGAGAAGGACCCAAAGACTGAAGAAAGTAAAACATCACTCCTGCTTTCAAGAAGAGAAAGACGTACCCAGTGAACTACAGGCTGGTCAGCCTCACCTGGTACCTTGGGGAAGTGACAGAGCAGCTAACCCTGGAAACCATTTCCAGGCACGTGAGTGAAAAGAAAATCAGCAGCAGGCAGTGTGAATTCACTAGAAGTCACGACTGACCAACTCAATGAACTGTCATGATGAAATGACTGGCCTGGTGGGTAAGAGGAGAGCAGTGGACATTGTCTATCTGGACTTCAGTAAGGCCTTTGATACTGTCTCCTGTAAGAGCCTTCTAAATAAGCAGTTGACAAAAGAATTGGATGCACAGACAGTGAGAAAACTGTCTCAAAGTCTGGGCCCCGAGGGTGGTGATCTGTGGAACAAGTCTAGTTACAATCAGTGACTAGCAGTACCCCTGGAGACCCTATTGGGACCAGTCTCATTTAACACCTTTGTTAACGATCTGGCTAATGGTGCAGAGTACACAAAACTGAGAGAAGTGGCTGATACACCCGAGGGTCATGTTGCCATCCAGGGGGATTACAATGGGATGAAGAAATCAGCTGACAGGAACCTCGACATTCAACAGGAAGTGCAAATTCCTGCACCAATATACATTGGGGTCCAGTCCACCAGAAAGCAGCTTGACATCTATTAGTATCTAATGACATACTTTTTATCTATGTAAGATGACAGACACAATGTCTGCATCTATATTAAGACTACACTGTCAGAAACTATTACTCCTAATCCATGTGAATTGCCTTTTCCTTAATGTTCCCAACAATAAGGAGCAGTACTAGTCAAATATATCACCTTGCAAATCACAGAAGCATGGCAGCATTTAGTATTCATTTTTCTAAGCAGCATTCCAGCTGTGTTTATGAGAATTCCAAATATGGTAAAACAAAACAAAACTTATACTCTTCTTCTTACCATAAAGTTCAAATACATTCTCCATAGCAGTGGACAGTGGGTACCATTTTCACTCTGAACTGCATGTTCAAACAGAGCTACAATCCGATTTGTTAATCCAGTTTCAGGAATAGTACAATGTATTTCACCAACATCTGCCCTGAAACACAGAGGAGAGGAGAAACAACAGTCCTTTAAACCCAAGCCAAGGGACCACATCCGGCTAAGAAGGGGAAAAGAACGATGCACTGTCTCTGTTCACAGCACCGTGTATAGCCATATAGCCAGGTTTTTGTAATTTGTGCTATAAACTCAATGTTATAAACCAGATTTTTAGCATTTGCTAATGGTAATCAACATATTTCTAAACAGGAAAATTAGAAAAAAATATAAATTAAGTATTTTTGTAAAAATTCATGTAGCATGTTCAAAAATCATTTCTCTTTGAACATGATAATCCACTATCATACGATCTTAAAACATCTTAGCCTACCTCCAAGATTATTTATCATTCTAAGCTTGGCAGAGCAGTTCAAAAGAAATTCAAGTCTGGATCAGCACATCTTCTTCTGGTGCCCAGCCAAGTTTGTTCAAATTTACCCCTCACTTTTGTAAGGCCATACATTGGTCTTTGATCAAGGTGAAAATTACAACTCTGGATTACAACAGTAATTTTCACCCAGAGATTCAAATCCCCTAAGTTCCAGGCAGAACACAAAAGCAGGTATGTAATTTTCACCAAAGCACTGATTTCCTTCAACAGCTGATACAGACTGGCTTACTTTTTATGCTTGAGCTTGAAGAAACAGACTGGAGCACTGATGGCAACATCACTTGTCTGTGCATGTTCTCTTAGCCTGCCAGCTTGTTCCACTCACCATTAACATGGTTAATTAGCTCCTAACCTATCTCTTTTTTTCATGTGTCTTTGAAGTAAATTTCCCTCTCAACTTAACCTTTGCCATGAGGGAAAATTTTGTAACCTACTCTGCATGGAATCAAACATTTGAAGCCTTGTACCTAACAGTGACTTTAAAACCTTCCTGTTTTACCCTTTGTGTTCATTTTTTCATCTGAATTCCATGTGCTTAAGCAGAAATACAAACCAAAATATGAAATAGTCAGACATTTTCTTATTTTGTCGCAACATCACAAAACATTAGTTTTATGCATGACTGACAGGCCACTTATATCCCTGTTGCAGTAGTTCAGCTCCGCTCTTGCAACACCCAACTTGTCCCTTATAAATATAATCTATAGGGAAGGCTCTGCTAGCAGTGAACAATCTGGAAAGGAACTCAACGTCACCGAGAAAATAATTCTGAAATTTTCAGTTCTGAGTAACAATAATAAAAACCTATCCTAGTATTAATTTGAAATTAACAGTAAATCAAATTACAATTCTCCTTTACATTTGGTGGCCATAGAATTCTTATAACAATTTAGGATGACACAGACTAACAGCTCAGCAATGTCACTGACATGTCTGAATGCCTGTTGCCAGCCCACAGCAATCAAAGCACTGTTTCCTAGAAATCTGTTGCCATGTGCAGGCACAACCAACCAAGCTGTCAGTGGCACTGGAGATATGCAAGTAGCAGTGGACAGGTAGCTCCAAACAATGAGAGGACAACAGTTAAGAGACTAAGCTCTAAGAATGAACACGTACCTTGTTCCCCATATCTCTTACCCTTTCATCCTTTCTCAGGAGCAAAAAGTTTGAGCCCAGACCACTGTGAATTCATGGAATTTCCAGCCTCTTCTACCTAGTAACAGCCCCATACGAAAACTAAACTCTCAAGGACTCACTATGGAAACAGATCTGCCACAACTGTATTCTGTGATTCAGGAGTGAAGTAGGGCAGCCAGCTCAGGCAGAAACTGCAGCATACCTCTGTATTATGCTCTTTATTGCTGTAGTACTAAAATGCAGCAGTTTCTAATCTCACAGCGTCTATCTTGGCCATCTAAGCAGGCTTAGTTATTTAAAAATTCCTTAAAGAAATGTGTATCATCCTGATGCTAGTAGCGAGTAATCAAACAAATTCAAACACAATCTGGCTCGGTAGAAAGGACATAAAGCTATCACCCAGGGCTTTTATTCTGTTCAAGATTCTGCCACTGACTCCCTGTTCAGCCTTGAACAAGAAACTTCCAGCTACAGCTTCTTCATCTGCAAAATGAGAACTGTGAAAGCATTTTCTCTCCTTTGTTGAGTGATTAGACAGATTCAAAAAGAGCATAATTTTAAGGAGCTGCAAGGTGTTACCTCTGGACCTTCTCTGTGAGTTTTTTTCTCATCTGCTCTGCTTGGATTGCAAAGAGCCATGGCTCTAAAGAGTTAGTAGACCTTGTGACACTATCAAAAAATCTTCGTGCTTTGCTCGCACTGTGAGACTTCCTTTGGATGTGGATGTATGACCTCCAAAGAGATTGGTTGCTAGGATACCGTTTCAGAGCCTCCGTTAGTGCCTCTCGCAGGGGATTCAAAGGATAAACACTAATTTTCATGTGGAATCTCAGTAAATTTGTATGCAGCAGTGTGACAGCTTCAAGAGCGGTGGGAAAATTTAGAATGCCAAAATTCTCTCCAGCATTTTCACATTTCTGTGAACCAGAAACTTCAAGTTTTTCTGAAGCCTGTGTATATATTAATACTGCAGCATCAATCCCAACAGTCAAATACTGAAAGAGTGCATAACAACCAACCAGGTTAACCAGCTGATCAGTATAATTGACCTGATCCTGATCAGAAGCTGGTGTTTTACTTAAATAATCTTGCAGTGCATGCTCATACGTTTTACGAGCTTTCAAGACATTCACAGGTAACACCTGTCCACTATAGGGCACATATGGTCCATTTTCAGTCAGTTTGGTCAATATATGAACAGCACGTGACATAAGAGCTCCTTCTGTACTGTCTAGCAGTTCCACTTCCAGCTGCGCGTAAAGCAGGCTGAGGCTGCAGAGCTGGGCACTCTTCACTCCTCCTGTCCCGGCGGTGCAAAGAGCCGTGTCAAACACCTTCCTGCAATCATCCGGGTTACCAAGCAGCCATTCGAGGTAGGCATAGAGTTTCCAGAGAGAAAGGTTGTTTCGGTTGTCGGGTGCTTTAAGGAAATTCTTGGCCAACTTTTTACTCTTCCTCCCTTGTGCTTTTAGCTTCTTTTTCTTTTTTGCTTGGAGACACTGAATTACCTGCAGGGGAAAATAAACAGAGCATATTTTGAGAGGGATGGAAGCAGAAAGGAGAAAAAAAAAAAACCCTCACAGCAATTTTTTATAATATAATTATAAAATTACATATTATCATATAATAACATTTATGCAAAACTTCGAAAAATAGTTTGCTACAGGTATGCCACTCTTTAACAGGTACTGAAGAAAAAGGGGCTTTGGTTTGCTTTTTTTTCCCCTTGTGCAATCTTAATTGGCATTTCCTGATCTGAATACTTCGTCCTGCAAGACAACTTTCATCAAGATTTTTTAAAATTCAATATAAACATTAACACAGAAGAAAGTCACACATCACAAAATTGATTATATGCAGACTCCTCATTACCTTAGATATTTCATACTGTAGCCAACAAATGGCCAGGTTAGATTTTTCCTTTCCTGTAAATATCTGGGACAGAACATGGAAGACATTCTGTATGAACTCCTCTCCTTCTTTATAGTGGCCTATCTGATGTCTGCCTCGTGACATTGTATCCATATGACCAATACTGTTGAATCCAGAAAGTGGACAATCAACAGAAGTCAGTGGTTTATCATCATAAAGCACACTGTCAAAGACGTTATTTTCATCCATGGCAATATAGAGACTAGAAGGAAAGAGTTTACTTGTACATGGAACTCCCAGGAATTGCAAAAAAGAGTACAATAGCTGATGCTGAAGCTTTGGATTAAAAAGACGGATTAAAGATGGTCCGAGATCATCAAATAACACCTAAAAAAATCCAAATTAAAACAAATTCCATTAATTT
Organism: Tichodroma muraria; assembly: GCA_013390105.1. Lineage (NCBI taxonomy): Eukaryota > Metazoa > Chordata > Aves > Passeriformes > Sittidae > Tichodroma > Tichodroma muraria. The sequence continues at coordinate 2,469 of WAAG01012795.1, read as the reverse complement.
ATGCAATCAAATAAAAGCAGCAAATCTGTAATTTATGTAAATAAAGAACCTTTTCAAATCAATAGGATTTAGAATTACCATTAAATAGTATCAAAATGTCATTCAAATTAAAAAATGGACAATTTAAACAAGCAATCTGTTTTTCCAGTCAGACTGTAAATTTGCTATCAAGAGATTTATTTGCCTGTGAACAACAAAGACCTCCATAGAAAACTTACAAAATGAAGGTCTGGAAGACCTTATTCATAGGTCTTTTAACATATTCTAACTTGAAAATCAATGTCTGACTTGACCTATTTCCCAAGGAATTAAAAAAAATCGAACTATCTGACTTGAAGGCAATGAAACCTTTGTTTATTTAATGCACATCTCTTCTTAAACACATTTCTGTGAGATTTCTCCACACAGATGACAGGAATCACTGAACAGCAAAGACAGACTATTTGCCTGCAGGCTTTCCAAAGTTTACCATGAGCTTCCCATGGTTTTCAGAAGTCTCAGCACAAAACCTCAGGCAAATTTTGAATTTCAAAGAAAAAATCTTTTTTTCAAACAAAGAAAAGTATTACTCTTCTAAAATATCCACAAATATGGCAATGAATTCAAATTAAAGGACAACTAGTCTTATCATCTCCCCTTGTTCTATCACAGTGACCTGTCTTTCTGGATCTTCGCAATCTTCTTCAGTTTCCTTCTTGGTTTTGTCCGGCCTCCAAGGTAACCAGTGCCTTGCCTCACGGGAATGTTCAATATCCAACCAAATATGCCACTTGGGAAGAGTTTTATCTTTTATTTCTTGATCCTCATCTATCTCTTCATCATCCTCATCATCTAAAATCAAATTAATACATACACACACAAAATTATTAAAGAAAAATTTTCCCACCAATTCCAAAGGCCAGGCATGACGTACACTTTAACTAGTTTAACAGTGGAAATAAATATAGTGTTAATAAAAAACCCACACAAGACACAGCTAAGATTTTCCACATCACAGTTCTGGGTTTTGACAGCAATTCTGTAAGAATAGGAAGGTAGGAAGCTTCCAAACTTTTAGAAGCTGTGAATCAGTGTCAGCACTCAAAACTTTTTCACAGAGGAGAAAATGCTGACAGGCTGTGGACCACTTTTATCAACAGCAACTTGCAAGCAACAGCCAAAAGTCAGTCATCATTTTGTGCAATTTAGATCCTTCGCTTCATACCTGGGCATAGAATTTCAAGTATGCTCTATGAATACTAGTGTGCATAAAACATTTTGAGAAAACCACTGTACATAAAAAATGGTACTTTAATATTAAATACTGCAAAACCAAGTTTGGCCATGCTGCTTTATGATAAGTGGTATTTTCAACATTTTAATTAATGTGCAGTTGAAACAACCCACGTAGTTGCACACACACACACAAAATAGGACGGGCTTAACCACATCCCACTTCAATGAGAATCTTTCTGGACTATTGGATAAAATTACCATATTTTTCCTCTGACAGCAATATATTAATTCTGTGCAGAAACTGATGAGCACCTATGGGCAAAGGGAAAGCTTGTAGAGATGTTTCTTTTTTATTGCTGAGAAAAAAAATAGCCCTCAGAATTAATGGTTGTTTGGCAGTATAAAAATCAAGCCATTTCTACACCACCTCCAAATTCTTGATCCTGACATCTGCCATTAACTAGGTGAAACACTCCCAATCCCAGTTCTTCTTAAATTTCAGGTAAAACAGGTGGTTGCAAGATTTTTACCCTCTATATATTTTTGTGATCAATAGTATCTCCTTTAGTCAGCAACTCTATGAAAAAAACCAGCATTTCCACAATCTAATCAAAGTTTGAAGAAACCTGACAGTTTTTAATGAACACACTCAAATGTAAACTGCACCTGAACTTTAGGGGTTGATACATATGGGGAAAGCACTGGCATATACTGGAGCTGCCCAAGAGTGGCAGTGGTTCTCTTCTCTATACTGAGTCTTCTCAGTTTCTGAACAAAATGTCTAGAGCCATCAAAAATAAAACTGCTGACCTCAGTTAGGGGCCAAGGAAATTCCATCTTAATCCAGGGACTAGGGAAGCACATAATTATCTTTCAGTTCCTTTGTTTACTAAAAGCAGACCCAAACCTGCTTGTGAGTTGCTGCAGCAGAAGCAGCAAAAGCAAAGACCGCTCATCTTTGGTCAGACACATTCCAGCCTCCTGCTTCCCTGCAGGCTTTACCTGCTTGAGAAACAGTCCTTGACATGAAAGGAAGTGTTGTAGACCACAAGACAAGGTGAGGCCAAGCAGCAGGGAGTGTTTTCTGCATCCCTGCTCATCTAGAAGCACTCCAGCCAAGTGAAGACACAATTCACTGTCTGCATCACAAAGAGAAAGGAAATGCTTCCCTCCTATTGTAGCTGTACCTTTGCTTGAGAAACTGAAATCTGATTCTAGAAATACAACCATAAATCTAGGTATCCTTGAGGCAAC
>WAAG01012789.1:0-19845 GCA_013390105.1 Tichodroma muraria | reverse complement strand
CTCAGGAGCATTGCCCTGCCCGCAGCACTTCCCAGTGATGTAGCTGAAATGTGGATTTGTCTGTCAAAAGATCAATTTAACAGGGTGAGATTTCTGTGGAGAGAAAAGAGTAGCTCTTATTACTCTGGAACAATTCTCAATGCAAGAAAATTGCAAGGAAAATCCATTTTCCCCGTTCATGTCTTCTGCCAGCTCTGTAAGGAATGGGACTGCCAGCTTCTGCAGTGGTAAAATTGTGTATGTTAATCTTACCAGTATCATTTACTGCATCAGATCCAAGATACTCAGTTATGTGAGAGAGACAATTTTTTTTCTTTATGTATGAGGGAGAGTAGAGCTAAAGGAATGTCAACTACTCAGATCATTAGCCAGGGAAATAGAGAATTAACTAATTTCATTTTTGAATATTGGGATATTGAATGTGTTTAGTTTTGAGCTTCAGTTCCTAATCTGTGAAACAGGACAACTGGTATTTCCTAGAGTATTTGCAAGTTTTTCAGATCACTGTGCTCCTGGGCACCGTGCAGTGTTCAGTGGGAGCTGAACTCTCAAAGAAGCCGAGCATCAGGATTGTCCATCACCCCAAGCCTGATGCCACCTCCTTTGCAGCTCTTCCCAGCTTCATTCACTGGCAGTTTCTGAGCTGGGAAAAGCCATACTTGCAGTGTGATAATACTATGAAATTGCTTGAGTTTAAAGCATTTGGAAGGTTTTATAATCAAGTTTTATAAATGCACACAAAAATGTTCAGCTAAAACTAGCCAAATGTAAAGGTTTAAGTTTGTAAAATACAGGAAGCAAACATCCAGTCTAGGTACTCTGAGAAAAATTACTTCTTAGCAGCATAAACCATTTTTTAAGGGGTCACAACAAATGGAAGGAAGAAAGGAGAATCATTCATTGTTTACTCTGTGTCACAAAGTAGTGAACTGCAATTGAGTTTAATACTTTTACAAGAAAATTCCTGAGCCAGCAGTCAGTACTCCAAGAGGAGAATTGTAAAACATTAATTGAATTATAAGGCATTTTGAAATATGTACTAGGGACAGAATTTCAGCTGGCTTAAATACAGCAATGTTTCTGACTTCAGTGGCATTTGTGCTGTCTACATCAGCTGGGATTCTGTCCCTGAAAAAACCTACTTGCTGCTCTTTTTTGATGTACTGCACGAGGGAGGGAAGCAGAAATGCAGAAGGTGTAAAGGAGATGATCAAAGGGACAGAAAGGACTGCAGCAAAGTGAAATGATGTATTTGTAGTGCTCTGCACTTCAGAGAATGAAAAGGAAATAGTAGCTGTGGGCCGCTGTCAGAAAGATGTATTTTAAAAAGGAGAAGGGCTGATAACTACAAGGAATGCAAGTTCAGGGGTGATTTGGCATTCATTTTGAGTCTGAAAGATGGTCGCTAAGTACTAACCAGGTGTATCATTAAAGTCTGTTGTTACCCACTGCCTGTGTTTTAATTTTCTGGTTACAAAGATGTGCGAATAATGGGCTTGAGAGCCTTTAAAGCGAACAGCAGTTACTGGGAAGAAAGCCCACAGTGACCTGACCATTCACTTGTGTTACAATCACTGCTCTAAAAAAATAGACCTCTGCTTTTGTTCCAGTTCTACGAGGTCTTTTGTATCCTGAGTTTCAAGCAATGTCCTAAAGTTTCCTGGGCTATACAAGACAGACTAGTTAAAACAACTTCTGCAAGGCTCTCTAGACCGCATAGGAAGAATTTTGTTTTACAGTGAGCTTTGTACCAGACTCTGCTCACAAGCTCCCAAGTCCATGCTGCGACCTCCAGGGTTGGTTGGTTGGTGGGCTTGTTTTGCAATGACACCATTCCTATTGCATTACTCTGCTGTTTGACCTAATGTTCTTTGATTTGTCCAGCACAGTGTTAAACATGAGGAGGAAAACACTGCACAGGAAAGAATCCTTTTATAGCAAGCTGTAGCCTTTTTTGTGTCTCCAGCAACTGCATCTGCTCTCAGTGGTTTTTTGATAGAATGGTTCTCCATAAAAACAACACCCAGAGAAGGAAACTTTTATGTCTTTGGGAGTGAGTGATGGATCTGACTGCTTTTCCCCACATATGGTGGAGGATGGAGCAGCTGAAAGAAAGGGGACATTTGAAGTCTGAGAGTAACAGTCAAGATCCTCGGGCACCTGATCTGCTCCTTTGCTTTTGTGTACTTTCTGCCATTTCTGAGTCGTGGGAGCCAGTAATGCTGGGGGGTCATCAGGCAGCAGCAGGAGCATGCAGCATTTGTTGGTGTGTGGAATTAGAGACTGCAAGGCAGCAAAACTTCCACGTATTGAGTTTGGCGAGGTGTCTATGTGCTGTGTGCCCCAGCGCTGCGTGACATCTGGCGAGTCCCGGTACCTGCGCGAGGGTCCGCAGCCAAAGCCTGCAGTGGTGGTGTTCATCTGCAGCACTATGGGCAGTGCAGCCGGGGGGAAAGGACTCGGAGAGCAGCAGTGCAGAGGACTCGGAGAGCAGCAGTGCAGCCGGGGGGGAAAGGACACAGAGAGCAGCAGTGCAGCTGGGGGGAAAGGACTCAGAGAGCAGCAGTGCAGCCGGAGGGAAAGGACACAGAGAGCAGCAGTGCAGCCGGGGGGGGTGGGGTGAAGGAGTCGGAGAGCAGCAGTGCAGCCGGGGGGAAAGGACACAGAGAGCAACAGTGCAGCCGGGGGGAAAGGACTCTGAGAGCAGCAGTGCAGCCGGGGGAAAAGGACTCGGAGAGCAGCAGTGCAGCCAGGGGGGAAAGGACTCAGAGAGCAGCAGTGCAGCCGGGGGAAAAGGACTCGGAGAGCAGCAGTGCAGCCGGGGGGAAAGGAGTCGGAGAGCAGCAGTGCAGCCGGGGAGGCTGCGAAGGCGCACGGCTTTGGCTGTTCCCTGGCTGTCGTTCTGTCCGACCCGGCCTGTGAAGCTCTCGCGGAGCTCTGGTGCTTACGCGGGGAGCTCTGCCCGGGGCTGAGCTGCTTTAACCTTTTCACCTGCGCGGGGAAGACTGGGCTGGCACGGGGCCGTGGGCAGCATCACGTCCCGCCGGAATTATGGTGGAGCAACTGGTTTGCAGTTCCTATGAAGAAAAAAAAGAAAAGAAAATGAAACATTTTGCTGTAGCAAATGGAAAATCCGTTGCTGGTCATGACTTATTCTTCCTGTTTAATCTTGTTCCTTGACTTGGAATTTCTATTTAAAGAAATAAAAATATTTACTGCCTGAGATAAGCATCCATTTATAATATTCTTACAAAAGAGCTATAAGCATTTCCAACTTTTCAGGGCATTACCCATAAGAAAACTCAAATAAATAAACAAAGGAGAAACAGCACTATTCTCTCTGGGGAATAATTTCTCTTGCAAATAGAAACTCATGCACCTGTCAAACTACTCTGCATCAACCAATTTGAAAAATTCTTGAAATTCTTCCTCTTTAATAGCTTGTGAAGAAATCATTTTATGAGAGTGAGGGAGAGATGATCTGTAAGTAAGCTTTCAGGACAAGCTGCATTCAGAAACTCATTCTGTCAACCTAATTTAACAGAATTTCATCTTCACACGTGAATATAAAATATAAATATGTAATGTAAAAAGTAGGGATGGAGCCCAGCTATTAGATAATTTAGGTTATTATTTGTGTTTGCATTTATTCCCTGATTTTTCATAAAATGTTTATCTTTTCCTCTTTGTAGCATTAATCTGATGCGGGGGTTGCTGCTTGAGATGAGACAAGAATAAACATGAGACTTTTTTCAAGCTCAGTGTCCAATGGCCACAAATGGAAAAATCTTGTGTTTTTTTTTTAATTTCAAAGTGCACTTTGCACACATTGTGCATATTTGCACGACTTCAGCTCTGTGTATAGCTCCAAGTTGCAGCTCAGGAGCCATAGGAGCGCTGGACTGTCAGGTTCAATGTATGAGCAGTGGTTACCTACAAATAACTAAATGCAAATAAATTTTTCTTTTTATGACACTTAATAGCAGCTGTCTCAGAATGATCATCACAGATAACTGAGCATGATTTTCATATATTTCTACCCTTAGTGTACTAAAAAGACACAGATAGCAGGCCTTCTGCTTCTGTTTTTGTGTTTCACCACCCACAGATACGGTTTGTATCTGTGCTATGGTCTGAAAAGGATTTAGAGACACCAGACCAAACCTTACCAATCAAGACTTAGTAAAACAATACTTAGGCTTCTCTATCCCGTTTTTAAAACTCATCATTGCTGAAGAATTTGCCATCAACTGTAGCTTGACTGTCCTTTCTCTTACAAGTTTTCCAGCTCTGTAGCCTTGTTCTGACTGCGGATTGGAACCTTTTTTTTTGATTGTAGTCACTACAGACACAGGGGACAGATTATTCTCTTCTTTGCAACAGCTTCAGTCAGACTCGAGAGTTTAACTCTGTACTGATGGCTCTTCCATCTTTCAGCTAAACATTTCAAATTCTTTTAACCTTTCCTCCTAAATTGTGTAGGCTCCTATGTTAAGCAGACCACCTTTTCCTATGGACTGTGCACCTCTTCCTGGAAGAGAAGTCACAAACACCCCAGTGTTCCAGAGAAAGAATGACCACCATGCTTGTCATGCAGAGTATATTATTCTCTACATCATAATGTGATCTTTGCCTGACCCTTTCTTTCAAAACTGCTGCTTATGCAATTATTTCCATTTTATATTTCAGTAGCTGCTATTTCTGCCATGTATGGGATTTTACGATTGTCATAATAGAGTTACCTCCTTTATTTTTATTTTCCCCCACCTCTTATTTCTCCAGCTTGTCATGAACATTTTGAATTCTAATCCTTCCTCGCGTGTATTTACAGGTCCTCCAGATTGGTGTCAGCTGTGAATTTAATCAGTTTACTTTTTGTTCTGTCATTCACGTCATTAACAGGAAGACTGAATAAAGTTGAATCTTCTGCACCCAAAGCAGGTTGTCTCCCTCTTGGGAACAGACTGGTTTCCAAACTGGTGCAGATTTCCCACCATCCCCATACCTGCTTTATAAGAGTGTGACCAAGGCTGGTATTTTCCCCAGCTTGTGTGTAAGAATGTCATGTGAGATAGTAGTTAAGATATTTAGCAAAGTTCATTCAGATAATCACCTACTTCTCTAGATGCAAGACTGATTATTCTGCTGTAGAAAGGAAATAAAAAGTTCCTGGTGTCTTTTATCTATTTCCCTTTCTGACATTCTATCCATTCCCTTTCAGGTGACTGCAAGAAGTTTGCCTCTTTTAAAGGTTTTTCTGTGGCTGTGACTCCTAGATTAAGCTACAATTGTCATTACAGAATTTTTCAGACCTCATAGGAACCAAAATAATTTACTGGCTCTATCTCAAAGAATCTTCATTACTGTTATTACCCTGGGAGAAGCAAAATGTCTTTGAAGAGTTGCCTTGCACTAAGTGGTGTCTGAAACCTTAAGCATAAAAAACCTAACAAGAACTAATAAAAAGCCACCATTTAAGTGCACATCCTCACATTGCTTTCTCTCTTCTGCCAAAAGAGCCAATAGAAGCAAGGATTAATTCATGCTAGCTAGACTAAATAAATTTCTAGAGGTTCCCATTTCTGACTCTCTTATTTCTTGCAAGCAGCACCTGTTTGTGAAAGTTTCCCAGTTCACCCATGTTCCCCACCACTTCATTACAATTGCCAATACTGAAGGCACGCCTTGCCAAAACCAGGAAAATTAAACTCATTCTTAAGTTTGCATTTAAATATAGAATCATAGGTGCTTGTCAAGTCACTAAATAAAGTGAAATACCTTCATGCTTTATTTACAAATTCAGGAGTATCTTGGTGCTCCCATGCCTCTTATCAGAGACCCCATTAGCATTTAAATCCTTGGTGGCACCTGCAGGCACTGTGGGTGCACTAGATCTCAGCAGAAGCTGAGGGAAATCATGTTCCAGGAGGACAAAAGCCCACCTGGCTTTAACATCAGGAGCAGGTCCTGCTCTGGTGAGACCCCATCAAAGGGCGCTGTGTGTGGAGGCAGGGGCTGTTCACTGGCAGCCCTGGACGGAGACAGCCCTGGGCTCTTGCTCATCAAGAGTGAGTCTTGCTCACTCAGCAGCATCCAGGAGGATCCTCATGCTTGAACACAGCAAGGTGCAGGAGAGCCCTGGAACTCCTGGAGGCTTTCTCAGAGCAGCGATTTCACCTCAGATGGTGTGGTATGCTACCACAGAATAAAATAATAAAAAAACGGTATGGCTTATCTATATTGGATACCCACCTCCATTGAAAATTGTGTGTAGTTCAGGAGCTGAGCCTCTGAGTACTTTTCAAAGCAATTTATTGTAAAATGTTTGAATTTGTATCTTTCAGAACAGCAGAAATTATAAAATTTGAAAAATGCAACCTTTTAGAGAGTAAAAATAGTTTTTATGGTAAAGTGGCTCCCCACCTTTTTAGCCATATTTATCCCAGTGGTTGACTTTTGTAAGAATAACTGAAACCCTGAGAGACTGATGAAGTTTAACAATGTGTGTTCATTATATCCAATTTTGTTCTCTCAGTGAAAACACAGACTCCTAAATCCTACTTACACTCTGAAATTTCAGAGGTTCCAGCCCTCATCTGACCTTAACACTTCTTAGTTTTGTGCAGCTTTTGTAAGCCTGTGCACATGTTTAAATTCTCCCATGGCAAATGGTTATGGAGATCAGATGTTCAGGATTAAAAACACAACCAGGTTTTGCCTTGTCTAAAATCATTTTGACAATTTAGTGGAAGTTATTAAGATTGTTTTCTTGTACTCTCAAACGGGCCACAGTATGACTGAGCGATTTTTAGGAAAATTACATAAAAATATTTGAATTGCTAAATTACTCACCTTGAGAATGTTAACACAAATATTTTGAAAACTCTGAAGGTTTTATCTGAGTAAATATTTGCACCTGAATTCTCCTGTGGCGAAGATTAATTCGCAAATAAATGACTTAAGTCAGGGGCCATTCTGAGTGAAAGCGTGTAGGAATAGTCACTTCTAGCTGAAGATGCTCTTATTATTGTTTATATTTACATTCTTTTCTTTCCTTTAACTGTGGAGTGGGACAAAAACCTCCCCAAATGGTGCCAAGTTTAAGGATCTCCACAGAGGTGCATCATGGTTCTGTGGGTTCTGATTTCCAGCCAGGAGACTCTCTCTAGTTCCAGCCCAGCAGCACAAGGGATTCGGGCATCTCTGAAACTGGATGTTTGGCTGTAGAAAAACAGGGGATAGATAGGAGGCAAACACATGAAGGCACTCTGTTTTTATCAGCTCCAATGTCTGCATTAAGAGGCAAGACTGAGAATGCCACCTGCTTACAGAAAGGCTTTCAACTCATAGGGCATGGAGTTCTTAATAGTATTCCATTAGATATAATGAGGTACACTGGTGCAGATTTCCCCCCTGAAGTTTGCACGCATTTGTACAAAATAAGGCTCCTGCTGGGGTGTTTTATGAATGTGGAGTCTTTCAGTTCCAGTTAAATAGGATAACCAGCTGTTTTCCAGGGCACATGAAGAAATCCTTGGATTGGTTATTGTTGCTACCCTCAGCATTAGCATGCCTGCAAAAAAAGAATAAAAACACAGAAATATTTTACTGCAACCTTCTTGAAGGGAAGGCAATCCTTTGAATGCATCAGAAATTGTTCTAATAGATGCAGGGGTAAAAAGAGGATAAAAATCCATTCTCTTTGTCCCTTGATTTTGTTACAAACCTTCTTTCCATCTTCAGCCTCCAGGTCTCCCTCCCATGAGTTGTCATCTGTGTTGTCACTTGCAAGACTTTATTCCTCAGACCTGTAGATGTCATTAAATTTGAGGATTATAAGGTTATGTAGGACATGGTAGAAGCCTGATATGGATTGGATGTTTTTATTAGAGGATTACCAAATTTTGTTAACAGGAGTATGCCTGAGTAATTCTACTGGAAGCTCTGCTGTGCTTGTTATGAAACATCTGATCACGAAGCAGATACAGAGCTGCACCATGGAAAGGCCCAGGTCTTTTACCACGCCAAGGACATGTCATGTTCATGATGTCTAAAGCTGGATCAGTGCAAATGATGTATAATGGTTTCACTGGAAAAAGTGTAATGGTCGTGGCAGAGGTATCTCACCATAAAATCCCAAATATCCCAATTACTTGTTCACTTCAGAATACTTTTTTCACTGCTGGTATATGTTATAGGCAACAAAATAAAATCAATATACAAAGTGTGTACTTCAATGTTAGTTTCAAATACAGTGAAAATATCTAATGCTTTTTGCAATTTTTTTATAACTTGCATATTCCTAGTATATGACATCAAGATCTTAAGCAAAATTGTTGCTCCTAAGGCATGAGGTTATGATGACATTGACTTTGTAAATGTCACTATACTAGTGTGTTTGTGAGGGAGGGGCTAACACAAGCTAGTGAGCTTAAAGCAAGAAATCAGATGAGAATGTTGATGGAGAATAAACAAATAATCTGACCCTGGAGACACTATTTTCTCACAGTGATGAATTTCCCCAACTAAGGTCACCCAAAAGCTACTGAGGAGGAAACTTCTACACTTCTTCCAAGAGGAAGGTAAGTCAGGAAATTTCCAGAAGCTATGAACAGTTTGCATAATAACTTGTACCCTGCCGTGGTGTGTATCCTGGTAGGAAGCTCATGCCCATGCAGCCATTTGCTCCCACTCCAACAGGAGGGCAGAGATAACTGGAAGGGCAAAACCAAGAAAACCCATGGGATGAGATAAAGACAGTTTAAGCAGAGGTGAGAAATAGGGGCAAAGACAACCTGTGATGAAAAAGCAGTGACTGCTCCCCAGCAGACCATCACCCAGCACTGCCTGCAACAGCATCTTTGGAAACGCTTCGGTCCTTCCATTTGTTGCTGAGCATGATGCCACAAGGTATGGAATATCCCTTGGGTCAGTTGGGGTCAGCTGTGCTGGCTGTGTCCCCCCAGCTCCTTGTGCACCCCCAGCCTCCTTTTGCTGGAAGGATGGGATAAGGCAGAAAAGATCTTAACTGTGTTGTAAGCACTGCTGAGCAGTGGCTAAAACGTCTGTGTTATCAACAGTGTTTTGGCCATAAATCCAAACAAAAGCACCATGCAAGCTACTTTGAGGAATATTAGCTTAGCTCTATCTCAGCCACACCCAATACCCATGCAAGGCTGGATGCTGGCATAGCCCTGTACAGGGAGGGAAAAGAGAAAACAGATACTTGAGTCACACCTAATGTGGTTTGCAATTCCAAGAGAAAAGTGAAGAATATTGAGTAAGGAATTTGTGTTGTACTTCCCGGTACACCTTTCCTTCTGCTACAGGGCTGAATTACTGCTGCTAGGATAATAAAGTCCACTTGATTTATATGAGCAGACTCCTAATCATTTAATAAACTACTCAAAAAGTTATTTGGTAGAGTGGAAAATTATTAACTGGCTGAAGATCCAGCAAGCAGCAGCTGTTTCATAGTAAAAACTTGACTAGGAGAACTGGCCCAAGAATGGTCATATTCTGTGCCAGAAAAAATATTTTTTCTAATTTTAAAGTCATTCCCCACTTGGATCTACAAGGAAAGGTCCATGTATATAATTTGAAATTGTAATTAGTAGCATAGATGAACATTTGCTGTTTATACTATATTTCTGTTTTTCCTAGCTGTGAGTTAGTAATAATCCTGTTCCACTCTGAATCCCATCATCAGTTTGAGTTTTTCATAGACTCATAGAATAACCTGTGTTGGAAGGGAGTCACAACGATTGCTGGAGTCCAGCTCCTGGCCTTGCACAGGACATTCCTAGAATCTTACCATGTTCCTGAGAGCATTGTCCAAATGCTTCTGGAACCCTGTCAGTCTTGGTGCTGTGACCACTTAACCCCGTGAGCCTGTTACAGTGCCCAGCCATCCTCAAGGTGGAGAACCTTTTCCTGATATCCAACCTAAACCTCCTGTGAGACAGCTATAAAGTCTCCCCTGAGTGTGGCTATTCAGTTTATTAAAATCCACTTGTCTGTTTCTGCAGGATGAGTATCTTTTGCCTTTCCTATGGATGCTTACTCATGTTTTTGACTGGATCTAAGATGCCACAGTAGGATTCTTAGGGGTTTGTTTTTTTTATTTAATGGGTAATTGTTAGCTTCAAGATTGCTCTCACAATATCCAGCTGGATGAGGATTTTAAAATCATCTTTGGGAGAGTTCATGTAGAATTCCACTACGAAATTTAGATTTTAAGAAACTTCACATCAAAAGGTAAATCTTTCTACAAGGTAGAATAGAGCATGCACACTGTGTGTAATCACATAGTTACATAGTTCCTCATTATAGCCCTATAGTCTCATTTTTCAGACAGTAGAAGAGAATCTCTGTGTTCGGAACACTTCTGGTGTGGTGTGACTACATAGTTTGATAATTGCTGTATGAAGCTTCATCAAAGAATATTGTCACAACACAAGAGGAAATATGGCCCTAAGATTAAAAGACAGATTTAGATTCTGGAAGCATTTTAGTCTCTTTCTCTTGACACGGAATAAGGAGTCTAGCCTCCTCTTACCTCCAATTTGCCCTTCTTCAAAATGTTGATAATAATGACTCACTTCCTCTTGGGGGTACTTTGAAGCTTAGATGAAGTCTGAGTTGTTTCTGACACTGAGAAAATTGATGTCAGAAACTGCAATATTGGAATACTAATCTTTCAAGGCCAAGATAAATAATTGTCCCCAAATGAAAAGCTATTTCCTCTGCAAATTTTTTGCCCTCTCTATAATATTCTTTGAGTTAGTAGAGTCCAATCTTAATACAGACAACAGAGGAGACAGTGGACACTGCTTGCTTAAGTAAACAGCAGCCAGGGCCCAAATTATTAGTAAATACCAAGGCTTCATTTAGGTTGAATAACGCTGCAATCCAACAAATAAATGAGCCATCAAGTTTGAATTTATGTAGCATACGAAACACATTAAAGCCATCTGACCATGACAAAGGCCTTTTCTGCTGTGAATAATGAGGCCAACACGTTAGAATATCCTTTAGATGAGACATTAAACCCAAGGTCCTTTCTGCTTGTCTTTGGTGGCTCTTCAGGTGGAAGTTAAAGACTCTGTGTCATTTCACTAAAACCTTAGAAAATCTCTGGCCCCCAGTGGTATTACTTTTCTAGTAAAGAAATAAATTAAATTTAAAAATTAGAATAGCCAAGGCTGTGTATGAGATGAATATCATAAAGGAAAATGCCAGTTTTCCTCTCCATGAGGGCAGTGAGGAAAATTCTCCTGTTTCATGGAGAGGAAGGTGAGTGTGCCTAGTATAAATGTAGGTCTTTGAAAGTCCTTTGGGATTTTGGGAGTGTAAAGCACAGAAAAGTAGTTTGTACTCATCATTAAAAAAACTGTGGTAAAGGAGAACAAATCCAAGTCATATATGATATGTTTGCATATGTCTATGCTTACATAACTAAACATGCACTTCTACACGTGTAATTTCCAAGAAGTGGATTGGAGACAAACAGAAAATATGCCAGGAAAAATTCTTTACCTCAGCCTGTACACGTGTGATTCGCTTTAGGAAGTCCATCTCAATTTTCAGCTTCTTTTGTGTAATACCAGTGATTTTGTATCACTTGAGATAGTTTGGCTGTGCCTTTAGTCTGAGCCTCAGTTACCGTTTATCTAATTAGTGAAAACCAGGCTCTTGTTCTCTGAGCCTGCATTTTAGTTGTGCAGTCTCACACCAGTTTCTTAGCATTAGACAGTCATAAGTAAGAGGCACAAGAGGTGATGTGAAAGGTCAGACTCCTCTCATAGATGCAGATGTACTATTTCATTGTTATCAAGCTGACTGGACTCACTCATTTGAATTTAAAAGAATTATAAAGAAACACAAGTGTTAGGTCAGAGCTGAATCCCTTTAGCAGCAGAGATAATAAAGCCTTTCACAAAGAACTGACTGATGAATCTGGGCATCATTCAATATTCTGAATAATTAACGACTTCTTCCGTCTTGCTGAGAAACATATGGGATGTGAGGAAACCAGCTATAAACCCAGCCATGTCTGTCCCATCCAGCATCCTCTCTGCTGGAGGCAGGAAAGTGCTGCCTTATGAGGAAAGATGGTTTAAGAGAAACCTTGGTATTCAGTAAAAGCAAGCTCAGTCTTTGTGAGTCTTACGTGGCTTGAAGCCCCTGTTTTACCAACAGGAATGCCACAGAGAGCTGCGGTACTTGTCCAACAGGATTAATGCTGGCTGGTTTAGGGAATCCATTGTGTTTACTGTTTTTAGTGTGTATCTGCTTGAAACTTCTGACACAATGGAAATGTCCCAGAGGTGGTACCTTACAAGAGAAGAGTGAGTGGTAACAGGAGAGCAATGTAAATATCTAACAATGACACTTGTTCACATTGATTTCATTGACTTTGATTTCATTCGTCCCCACATTAGGGATAGGAAGTCTAGTAATGAGGATTGAAAGCACATGCTGCCTTTCCTGACTAGTCTGATGTATAGGGGATACATGTACCCTTGTGAATATATCAAATGGATTTTTAAGCCATGCATTTCTTTCATGACAATAATTGAAGATGCCGTTCTAATCTAAGGGGCCCGATCCAGCCTGTGCTTTGTGATGGCCACCTTGCACAAGGTAACTACAAATCTTGTGAGTAGCTTGTGTGGTGTTCAAAGCAACAAGTGGAGATTTCGTTTTTTGAGGATTTCTTCTAGACCTAGATGAACTCAGAAAAGAATTTGTCTCTTCAAATTTAGCTCACTAACTTCTAAAAAAAAATTATTTCAATGAGCTGAAAATTTTGTCTAGCCTTCCATTTTATCTGCTTTGGTATGATTATGGACCTTTCCAGGCACTACCTATAGAGCTTTACTCTATGCCTTAAAATATTTAATACTTTCAACATGCGGTATTCAGCTTAAAAGGTTTATTTTAAAAGTTACTGATTCCTTACCTTCCTTTTCTTTGTCTCTTTAACTGCTGCCCAAAAATCTGGAGGCAGGGTGCTCACAACATAGGGTCTGTGGTATATGAGTGGATTGTTTGGACTCCATTCAGAGGAAGGTGGTGATAGACATCTGCCCAAAAAGCAATTAACTGCAATGTATTTAGAGAGACAAAATAATTCCGTGGTGATTTACCACCCCCAGAAAGGGTTTGTCTTAGAAACAGTGTTGTTATTTGTTGTGGATTTTTTTCAGATGTTTTACTCCCGATTTTCAAGAATTAAGAAAAAGAAAAGTCGCAAATTACCATATAACACAGACAACAATATATAGAAGTAATTAATAGGGACATTTGAAGGGAAAACAGGGTCGCACCATTAGCCCCTAATAAAACGCATCAGAGTTGATGAATTATTTTAATGGGACAGAATGACAAAAAAGGGACTGCTTCACCTAAGCAGGGACAGCTGGTCCCTCTGACAAGGATACATTGCTTCTCGTGGAGTCTGCCAGCCAGCAAGGCTGAAATAATAGCACTGAGAGAGGTGTGAATGCTCCTCGTTCACCTAAATTGAGAGGTAATGTGAAGTCTAATTAGGAACACTTGGTATTAACTGCTTCGTGTCCGAAGGCAGACAGCAGATCAGCTGCCCTCCATCGTGTCCAGGGAAGGTCTGCTTGGATTTTACAGATGGTTGCGCGTCCCCATGCCACCATGCCAGCGGTGCCAAGCAACATCCAACTAACAACTGCCCCTAACAGAGGGTTTTGATCCCTGTTTCCGTTCCTAGGCGATGGGGGCTTGGGACAAATTTTCCATCTGGGGACCCAACTGCTTGTTCCTCTAAAGCAGAACCGCTCCCTTACCGTAGCCGGCGGTGCCAGGCAACATCTGTGGGGGGCCTTTACAGGCTGCACCTGCCCAGGAGATTTCTGCACCTGCCCAGAAACGCGGCCCTGCCGCGCAGCCCTGGCCGCGGGGCCCGTCCCGCCGCAGGCACCGCCGCTGCGGGCCCGTCACGGCCCCAGGGTGCAAGGCACGACGGGGCCGGTCACGGGATTTAGGGGACTCACTGCAGAGTTTGCTCTCATGCAGCGTGTTTGTGTGAAGGGGAGAGAGGTGGGTTAACCTCACTGACAGACATTTCCCCGGTTGTTTGAAAGGTGGTTGTAAAATGGCTATTTTATCGTTCATCTCACCTGCTTCTGAGAACAAAAGCGCTTAGATTTCAAAATATTATCCAGATGGGGATGGGATGGCACAGGGGACTGAGACTAAGGCTGCTGAGGCTTCATTTGTAAGTCACACAACCAAGGCTAGCGAGGAATGCAAGGCACTGACCCTTTGCTGGCTTTTGTGAGCTGGAAATTCAATTCCAAAAGAATTAAGGACCTGATCCTACTTTCACTTAAACAGTGGTCCTAGCGCGAGTCTTAAGCACCATGTTGCAAATCCTCAGTGCTACTTCCAGCAAGTGTCCTGGCACGGAGGAGATGAAGGCAGGCAGGATTGGAGGGGAGTGTCTGGTGCTGCCTGCAGAGCCAGGCTGAACTGCGCTGTCACAGCAGCACTAGCTCATCCTGATGCTCAATTTCAAAAGGAAAAAGTGGGGAGCATCTGCTATCTGCAACAGTAAGGAAAAAAACAACCCAATACCAAAAGCAAAACAAAAAAAGCTTGTGGGAGGGAGGGGAAGGAAAAGAAGGATGGAAAACGAGCTAAGGAAAAAACAAAAGAACAAACCTAAATAGAAAACCCACGCCAAAACCAAAGCCTTTGGTCCCCTGATCAAAATAACTTCAATCAATGTATCTATTCTCAGAAATGCCCTATTTCAAAAAGCAGCCAGCTCTCTAACAAATAAAGAATTGCTCTGTGCTTTCCTTCCAAAGCTTAAATTCAGCTTTCTAGAGTAAGATGAAAAGCTAATTTTCTAGAAATTTAACGTGTTTGTGTAAGCATGTCAGGTGAAATAAATGACATTGATATTCAGTGTGTATATAGGTGGCACCAGCTCCCAGAATTCTCTCTCTCTCTCTTTCATCTTACTGGAACATTAACTTATGCTCCTGAGGGCTATGTAGAATGCAGAGTGAGAGTGTGAACTTAAAGATAATTTATCATAGCTTTCTCCTATCATTCTCTTTTCCTAAACTTTTTCATATCAGAATACATGGCAGAGGGAGTTTACTTTTGCCTTAGCTGCTTCTAACTGCACCCATGCAAGCTCTTACTCAAATCAAACCTTTGCATCTTGCAGATTGACTTCTCAACATATTCCCTTGGTAATTAAAGGAGTGTATGTTTTACCATCATAACTGGGTCACAGAAACCTTAAAAATTGATCTTTTGAATAACTATAGTAACTGCAAAACATATCAAGATCTGTAGTAAGAGCACAGAAGGGGTTTCATAAGAAAGTATCTCATCCAGTCCAGCAAGAGCTGGCGACAGAGAGGATCAAGGAACAACATTCTTTACTCCTTGCTCTAAACAACTGTGAGCAACAGCTCTGGAAAGGCTTGGACTCTCTTTTTATTATGCATTTATATACTAATAAGTGTGACAGAAGTGTTCTACTAAATGTGCTGCAGAACAGAAATTTAATGTTAGTGACAATGTAGATTAGATAGTGCTGGCACCCAGTTTCCCTCTTCTATATTAATATTCATAAATTAATCTGCATGAATTATTTAAACTTTTAATTTGACTTTCTAGTAGAGCTCAGTTTTTCAATTCACATTTCGCAGAATGGAAGACTGAGGTGTACATAGGTTACATGGCTTTTTTCTTGCTGATCTACTGTTGAGTTAAAAAAAATAATAAACTGCTGATTGCTGCACCACAGTACTGAGCTGCTTTTCCTTCCCCCCCCCCCTTTGGTGCTTTTTTCTTTGTTTTTTTGTTGGTTTGGTTTTTGGGTTTTTTTGTGGTTTTTGTTGTTGTTGGTTTGGTTTTGGTTTTGGTTGGTTTGAGTTTTTTGTTTGTTTGTTTTTATTATAAGAATATCAACATTTTAATGTCTAATGTTGCTGACAGGCATCAGCATTGGAGATGTCTGGAGATGGCAGATTACATAGCTTTATTTAAAAAATAAAGTATTTTTAAGTGTGATGTATCTTCCTGTATTTTGGTTTTCTGTTCTTTATTTGTACATGATGTTAAAGGTGGAAGTAGGACTAGCTGCAGAACAGGTAGCAATCAATGAGCAGGATGATGCCTGGCCCTTCAAGAGATGTGATCCTGGGTGCTGCAATGCCCCTGAAGTACTGAAATCCAGAGTTATTGTCTATTTGTCTTTAGCTCTGTTTATAAGAGAATGAGGCAGAACTTGGCATAGGAGCACACCTTGCAAATTTGCTTCTAAGGCCTTTACTTCTGTCCATCAGAGAGCCAAACCATCTTAGACAGTCTTATTGAACAGTCTTGAACCCATATAAACATGCAATATGTGGGCAAAAACAAGCACAACATAGAGAAGTCTTTGAAACTGATTATGCAAGGGACTGAGTAATTATGTGCAGACTGAGGGCACCACAGTGCTAAGCCCTGCTCTTCCACCCATGGCTATACCTGTAAGAAAAAACCATTTCACAAAAGCTTGTTGTTAAGGGGATTGAAACAGTGGAAAGAGAAACCAGTGTGGCCTGGGGAGTGTGTGCTGCACAGAGGTGACTGTGCCGGCTACGTGAGATTGTATCACACCATGTCATGAACAAAGGAGTGATAAAATAAAATGTGGAGAATGCAAGCTCTGTGGTTGTCTCAGGAAACAGGCTGCTGACTGCAGAAGGCTTTGAGAATATTCTCAGGAATGTTTGATGATATATTTGTTCTGTTCTTGCAACTTCTTCTTACTCATATGCTACTGGCCATCATCATCAGACTTGCAACCCAAACAGGTGGTCTCTGCCAAGATGTTGTACCAAGAACACCTTGGTTCGGTACAAAAAACTAAGGAAAGAACCGTTCATCTTTGTATCTCCCTCTTCCAAAGGGAAAGGACTGTGAGACACTGATATTCTCAGCCTGTGAGTCAGTTTGCCTAGTCTTTGCATTGTTTTCAGCCTGTCCTTCTAAAGATGACATGCTTTTCCATAACTTTCAGATTCTGGGAAGTTTATGATAATAGGAACACACAAATATCAGTCCATGAAGGTTTATGAGGCAGGAGGATGGAGAAGGGGAGGATTCTAGACAATCCATTGTGCAGTTTTTTGTGGGGATAGAGTTAAATTTTCTTTATTGTAGGTGATGTAGGACTGTATTTTGGATTTGTGCTGAGAATAGTGTTGACGACACGGAGACGTTTTAGTTACTGCTGAGCAGTGCTTACACAGTGTCAATGATGTTTCCCGCCTCATCCCACCAGCGAGCAGGCTGTAGGTACACAGAGTATTGGAAGGACACATGGCTGTGACAGCCGACAACTGCCCAAAAGGATATTCCATACCAGGCAGCATCACACTCGGCATATAAAAATGGGAGAGGAGGAAGTTTAGTGGGTGGGCTGCTGCTTGTGGTTTGGCTGGGTACCAGTGGGTTGGTGGTGAGTGATTGTTTTCATTTGTATTATTAGTCTTTCTGGGGTTTTATCTTCCTCTGTTTTTGTTATCTTTTTCCTTACTTTTCACAGATTTTTGTTATTATATTGTTTTGGTTATTAAACTGTTCTTATCTCAACCCGCAAGTTTCTTTTTCACTTTTACCCCTTCTCATTCTCTCCCCATCCCACTGGTGGATAGAGTGAGTGAGTGGCTGTGTGGTGCTTAGTTAAACCATGACACATGGACAATGGTTTTCACATCATTTCATTTGCCATAAACAAAGGATGCTTGTTTATATCCAAGAATTTGAATTGACTAGACCCTTCATAATGTAATCACTTTAGTGTGCCTTAACCATCCTATGTAAAAGTTGATTTCCAAGGCAAAACCGGTGTCCGCAAGCAAGGAGAGCCTAAGAAAGAGGCCTCACACCATATTCTCACCCAAATCTTCGGCTGGTTTTTTCAGCCCTATTGTCTGGCTTACCAAGAATCATTATGCCAACCAAATTAAGAAAGAACCAGGTGTGTAATATGTCTATCTGTGTCCAGAGAACAGAGCTAGCAAAGAAGGCAACCACCACTCAGCTCTGTGGGTGCTCTGAGCTGGCAGATGAGGCTATTGCCAGTCTAACAAGAATCCATCAGAGTTGTTGGCTTGCTAGCTCTATCGGTATTATCTATTTACTTATTTATCATTATGATGGAAATTATAGAGGAATTATAACAGGAATATTCGTGCATGTGCTTTTTTTCCCCTTCTTTGTTCCCGCTATACTTCCTATAGAGTCAACACCTTGTTAACAAGAATAAGGTTGGGGCTTTTATAGATTAATCTCTGAGGAACAGTATGCTTAATGCCATGAATATATACCAGAATAATAACCAGCAACCTTAGAAAGTAAGTCCAAGACTGGACTCTGAATGTGTTCACCAGTACACTCTGTCATATTAGAGGCAACTAGTGATTTATATACCTATGTAAATAAAGCTTGATTTGAGAACTGTCTTAGGACATGTTAAGTTCACATCATCTACTGCCTAAATATAGTGCTCAATCAACTATCAAGGTGTAATAAGGATAGCCTTGCACATGATGTATGCACACAGCTTTAAAGCATCCTTGCTATAGATGCTCCTTTGTTCCAGGTATTTGACCTCCGGGGTGACAACAATCCACAGCATTTGAAATCTGACTTAGATTTTCTAAGTGCAGGTGGCAGTTCAAAGCTCTGTGGAGGTTGCTTAGATGAAGATGGAGTATTGGATGCTATGGCCAGCTGGCTCCAGAGACAATTTCTATGCAAAGGAAGAGATCAAGTGCAATCTTTTCTCCTTTCAAAGCAATGCAGTTTTTCTCTGAGGCTTCCAACCTCTATGGTTATCACACTAAAACTGAAAACATTTCACCTTCGCCTGTGCATAGCATGAAATCTTGTGGGCTTCAGCTAAGTTCCTTCCTGACATAAAGATGTACAAGGAGACAGCATGAATCCAATGGTGAGCTGGCCAAAGAGGCACTCACTCATTGCCTCTTATGTCCAAGGGTTCCTATCCCCCAGTCCTTCTCAGTCTTCCTGTGGTAATTACAAGATTATTGTCACTGTCTGCAATGCCTTCTGGTGCATGGATATGACAGGAGAGCAGTGCATTTCCTCCTTAGCTCCCATACATAGCATGAACGAAAGCAGCAGCTTGTGGACTGATGTATTAATTTCAGCCACCACTGCACACATCCAAGGGAGGAATGCCATCTATTTTCCATAGACCACAAAGTGCAGCTGATACTCGGTCACTCTTGAGTTCACTGACACCTCGAGAGAGGATAGAAGCACAGCTACCACTAGAAGAGGTCCTTGTCTCTGGTAGAGGACAACAAGATAGTTCCTCCAAAATATCCTCCGGAGTGACACTGTATTTGGGTCTTGGTAATGTTCTTGGATTTTCAGTGTTACAGAAACTTGCCTCTGTGCATCTCTTTTCTTTCTGCAGGACTTCCACCCGCAGGTCAGCCTGGATACTGCAGCTGAAGTGTGACCTGCTCTTTGTGGCAAAACTAGCCAGAGCAGCAGATAAATCCTGTATTTCCAGCAGAAGGCCAGGAGAACTCTGGCTTTACTTTGGCAAGGTCCTTCAGGGTCAGGGACAGCTGGTAAGAGGGCCCATATCTGAGACACAGCCATTTCAGCATAGGAGAAAAGTGCAGCTCCTGGCTCTTTATCCCTCATATCTGGATTCATCTTCTCATGGGCATAACATGAAGGACTCATGGTTATTTTAGCCAGGTGGGTTTCAAAAGACAGCAAAAAGCTGGAGGAGCTCACTGTTGGGGGTTGGTTTTC